>CAMZMU010000066.1:48563371-48730517 GCA_947311845.1 Poa pratensis
AACCCTAAAGCTCTCTGTGGCGTTGAGCTCTATGACGGGATCCTCATGCGCTATGTCAAGGCGTCGACAGCGCACCTCGGGAAGCCAACGATGCATGCGGAATCGGCGGACATGATGGACTTTGACATGACCTACTACCGAAGCCGTGACCCAGGGAGGGCGCGCCTCCACGAGGACGTGATGGAGGAGATCGAGCAGATGGGGATATTCAAGTACGGCGGGCTGCCGCACTGGGGCAAGAACCGAAACCTCGCCTTCGTCGGCGCGGCCCGCAAGTACCCTGGAATGCGCCAGTTCCTCCGTGTCAAGAACGCCTACGACCCAGATGGCCTCTTCTCCAGCGACTGGAGCAACATGATGCTGGGCGTTGGTGGCGGAACGCCGACCAAGGACGCTCCCGGGTGCGCGCTAGAAGGAATGTGCGTGTGCTCGAAGGACGCACACTGCGCACCAGAGCAAGGCTACCTCTGCAAGCCCGGAAAGGTGTACAAGAATGCTAGGGTCTGCACCAAAGTGTAGTCCATCTATATCAATCTTTACAGAATGGTCTATAGATCGGGCTAGACTAACACGCTGGAATTTGGAAGACAATTAAGCACCTCACCAACCTACTAGGATTTATACGTACGTTCCAGAGACCCCTTGAGCTATCCTAACTAATTGCATCTGTGCGGTCCAATGCTTCGTTATAATTTATCTGAGGATTCTGCATACTTCTTTTAGTTTGAACAATGAGCACTGTGTATCCTTGCTACCAATATCTAATGCATACTGGAAGGGAGCATACTAGAGGTACAGATATAATACTGAGAGCCAATATCGATCTGAATATGGAGGGAAAGGCTTTCTGTAACATGCTCAGAAGTTAACAGCATCACCTTACCCATTTTAAGATTAACTCTGACAGTTAATCTGTGAAGATGTACTTTGCACCGATTTACTTTTCTCAAGCTGCCAGACAAATCGACAAGAGAATGCCAGGTTCTAAGCACAATCAGTGCCGTTCCTAGTGTGCACTCTCCGCATACCTTCTTTTTTTTTTTTAACAACCACATACCTTCTCTAGTTTCCAAGAGAAATGCACATCATTCAGGTCCAACCTATGAGCAATGGTAAGTGTCAGGTTCAGCATACCAGACTACAGTTGAAACCATGAATCAACTTTGTGTTTCCATGTGAATAATCCCCACCAAGTCCAATATGTGATGAACTGATCAAAAGAGAACACTTCATCACAGTCCTACTCTGCATATCATGGCCAAATAGTTTCCGCCCGTGCTTTTGGGTGCTTCCATGGAGGCTAGCCCGTGATTGCTTGAATAATTAATTTTAGGATTCTACTAGTAATCAAAAAATGTATATGGGTTTGTGAAAGACACGCAGAATTGAGTTTTCACTGCTGTAACTAATAACCAAAGGCAACACTGATGCGCTTCCCTTTGCAGGGAAAGGACTCTCTCGGAGGTGCTCATAGGGGTAGGAGTGTGCGTGCGTGCGTTCATAGGGGTGTGTGTGCATGTATATGTGAGCGTCTACGTTTGTACTGTGTTTCGCAAAAAAAAAACAAGGCCGGTGAACCAAGTGATAAGTACCAAATGCAAAGAGATGTTCTGAATTGCAGAACAAGCATGCTAGGATAAAAAAGATCGATTCCAGTGCTGTAGTCTATATTTCGGTGACCTTTGAGGCTTTGATGTAGCAGACAACGAAGTAGTAGCTTAATAGCTTTCTTAATCCGTCAGAACATAAGTAGGCTCAAGCATTTGACGATGCCAATTCTACGAGAACAAAAACAGCGGCTCAAACTCATTTATATTTTCAAACAGATCTACAAAAGTATAAGCATAGATTACTGATTGATATGGTTATGTGCAATCCATTAGTTGCATCCATAACCACAAGACTGATATGCGCGGACCATGTGCAGCTCATAACATGCATTCCCGACAAAAGGGAATGAAATCTACACTATCAAGCTACAAGAACATATAGAAATCAAAAGGTTCAAGCCTCTGAATTTTTTTTTCAATAGAGACAAACAAAAGGCCTCCTGCCAAACTTTGTGACAGAAAAGATTTACCTCAAGAATAATCTAGCTAAAGACTTCATAAAACTTCTCAATGACGAGCAAGCCCGAGTCAATTGATTCAAGTGGGTCCTTGCGCAGCCGATGCCTCAGGCAGTTGGGAATAACAGTGGCAATGTCCTCGACTGTGACTGTGTCCCTTCCTTTCAAGGCAGCCAAGGCCTTGGCAGCCCTGTTAGTCACAATGTCTCCTCTCAGTCCATCGACATTCAGCTCAGAACACACCTGGGATATCTTAACGCGAAGGTCATGGTCGAGCTGCACAGAACCAAGGTTGCTCCGAGCAGATGTAATCTGCTCCTGGAGCTTCTCTTGATCCTCCAAGTAGGACTGGCGGAACGATTTAGGGTCCCTGTCGAACCGGGCCCTTTCTTCCACAATCTTCACCCTGAGCTCAGCATCCCTGACAGTACCAACCTGCGCATGCATCCCGAACCTGTCCAGCAACTGAGGTCGGAGCTCCCCTTCCTCTGGGTTACCAGACCCAATGAGTATGAACCGTGCTGGATGGGAGATGGAGATACCCTCCCTCTCCACGGTGTTCCACCCGGAAGCCGCAGAATCTAGCAAAACATCCACCAGATGGTCGTCGAGCAGATTAACCTCATCCACATAGAGTATTCCCCTGTTGGCCTTGGCGAGCAGGCCTGGCTCAAACGCCTTGACACCTTCCGTGAGCGCCTTCTCAATGTCAATGGTGCCGCACACCCTGTCCTCCGTGGCGCCGAGGGGCAGGTCGACCATGGTGATCTTTGTGGTGGTGACGGGGAGGGTATCGCCCTTGAGCACGCGGTCGCGGACCTCGGGGCCCATGACCTCGGGGTCGTAAGGGTCGGAGTTGAAAGGGTCGCCGACAACGACGCTGATGTCCGGGAGCAGGTCGACGAGGGAGCGGACGGTGGTGGACTTACCGGTGCCGCGGTCACCCATGATCATGACGCCGCCGATCTTGGGGTCGATGACGTTGAGCAGCAGGCAGAGCTTCATCTCGTCCTGCCCCACGATCGCCGGGAACGGGTACACCGGCCGCTGGCTCTCCTTGGCAATCTTTGCCTTCGTATCCTACACACATTGCCGCAGATAAACAACACGTACGGCCTTGTCGCGAGTTGTAGATTGGACCGTTCGACGAAATTGAGAGTTTTTGGATTACCTGCTCGGTGGCGGGGGGAGCCGCTACATTGCAAACTGTGAAGCGGCCACGGCGGAATCCCCTCTTGGACGGAATCCGGGCTGCGCGTGGAGAGCTCAAGAGAGTGAATTGGGGGACCTTGGAGATTGGACATTCGTGCATTCCAAAATAGAGGGGAAGAATGCATACCTGAGATGGCGGCGGATACGGCGGTGGGAAAGAGAGGGCGGGAGGTGGATGCGGAGAAAAGGGCCGGCGAGGCGGCGCGCGCGGACGCCGGGGAGAAGGGGGAAGCCATGGGGGAGGGGACAATGGACGGGTGGTGGTGGGGGTGGTTTTGAGGGGGAGAGGGGATAAGAGAGGGATGTGGGAGATGGGTTGGGATAGGCCGGGACGGATGCTGCTTTCGGATTATGGAGCCCAGGCCATTTTTCAGTTCCACGGAAGAAATGGCAGAAACTATGGACGTGGCAATGGCCCAACCTCACAAAATTTAAATATATGGACGTGTTGCTCTTTTTACACACAAAATAATGTGTTACTGAATTTGAAAATGATCATTCGAACATTTTTTTTTGAAACTTGTCATTCCATATAGAAAAAATGTATTGGCTAGTTTATAAGGAAAATTAGTCGAAAATCGATACAACAACACGACGTCCCACGCTGGCCCAGAGGCCACGCACCACACAAGCCGATGGTCTAACCGCCCAAGCGGTTAAGGCCGACATCCCTACGCCTCAACGCAACACAGCGGAGACGAAAACCGGAACCGCTGACCACCAAACTCCTCCATGGGTCCCTCTGGCCACTGAAAACATTCAACAACTCTTGAAGTATTATGTTTTGGTGCTCCACGGGTTTGATTTATGGAAATGACCCTCTTCGAGACCAATATCCTGCTTTGTGCACTATCGCAAATAACAAAAGCGACACACAACGATATTAGGTACAACACCACCTAACGTGACGTATAGACGGGATTTAGTTGGGTGCGCCTTGTGTCATGAAATGCTTTCTAGAGTGATTATCTTTTGTCCAAATGTCGCATAGTGGTGGAGCTGCACAACGACTATGTGGTGAAACAACTAGACAAGATTTTATGCGAAAAAAACGTGAGCTATGGGTACACTAGAATTGACCCCATAAATCTACTTTCTCAATCATTTGGTCCCAGTTGTTATTGGCTTCACGAAGAAAGCCGAGCTCACAATACAAGTTCGTACAGTTTGTTATGATGTGAGTAGAGGTTACCTTTCGGAAAGGTCCATTTCAACCTCTCAATCATAATTTCCCTCAATAAGATATGTGTGGGACTTATCCGTCGTTTTAAACCAGAGTGGTTTAAACCATATAGTCATTGGCTGGAGTACAGTATAGTGGAAGATGCAGCTTATTGTCTTGCTACTTTCTTCAAAATTGAAGACGGGTCGTGGTGGAGGAGATACAATTCCAGCAAAGGGGAGAAGCTGGAATAGCCTTAAGAGGTTGGATGTTCATGTTGGTGACCCTTTTAAATGTTCATAATCATAATGTCAATAGATGTGATTATCTAATGAACCAAAACCAATCCATTGCAACTGTTATCGACCGGGTAGGCCCAGCACCACGAGTCGGACCACAAGACTAGGTGGTCCAAAGACCACTCGGAGGACACTTTCCAGATACCGGGTCCATCAAGGAACCCGGCGGGCCGGCTCGGAGGGACGCCGAGTTGATCTTCGACTCGGATAAGAAGATATGCACTATGAAGATACACTCCAAGTAGTTGTGATTGTAGCGAGTAGGGGACCGCCTCCTAAACCGACTCGGTATCTCCTGTAATCCTAGTCGACTGCCTATATAAGGTCGACTAGGCAAAACCCTAGATGAGACTCATCTATACTCACCCGCCGCCAGAGCTCTTCTACGCTCTGGTGCGCACGCCATTGTACACCCCTATCGGATCAATAAAAACAAGCAAGAGTAGGTCTTACCTCAATACGAGGGGTCGAACCTGGGTAAATCGCGTGTGGGCGAATCCTCCGTGATTTCTAAGTCGCCTTACTCCACACCGATGATAAGCCACCCTATG
Organism: Poa pratensis; assembly: GCA_947311845.1. Classification (NCBI taxonomy): domain Eukaryota; kingdom Viridiplantae; phylum Streptophyta; class Magnoliopsida; order Poales; family Poaceae; genus Poa; species Poa pratensis. The sequence continues at coordinate 48,568,664 of CAMZMU010000066.1, forward strand.
GCATCTGCCGTGACAACCCCACGACAGTTATGCACAAACAAACACAGAAAGCTATGAGAAAATACATATCTCGTCTGATTGTATCCACCGATATTTCTACACTGCTTCTCGGTTGGGGATTACCGCTTCAGGGGCATGATGAAAGTGAAAGTTCAATCACGAAGGGCAGTTTCCTCACTTTCTATGAATGGTATGTTGCATGTTGTCCAGAAATAGGTGCGATTACTCTACGCAATGCACCGAAAAAATCGAGGTTGTCTTTTCCTACTATCCAAATGTGCAAGCTTTTGCTAGAGAAACACTTAAAGCAATCGGGGAAGACATTAGAGATGAGTATTTTGCAATATTGGTTGATGAATTTCGGGACATATCAAACATGGAACAAATGGCTCTTGTTAAAAGATATGTTGATGGGAGAGGGTGAAAGAGCATAATTTGCTCTTACTCATATTTTGGTGATGTTGACAATACAACATGTGCCCCTAACTCCTTGTTTAAGTGTGATCAGGTTTTTGCAATCATCTCCGTTGATATCGCATCGAGAAAAAGAAGAGAAGGAGTTGTCTTTGGCTTCGGGCGGTAGTACCGCCCCTTCGGGCGGTAGTACCGCTGGGTACTCTTTGCCAAAAGGCGGGCGGCAGTACCGCTCGCGGTACCGCCCAAAGGGGGTTCTGGCGACCATATGCGGCAGTACCAGCGGTACTACGGGCGGTAGTACCGCTGGCCCAGGTTGGTCAGCGCTGGTGGTTGACCAGCTCAGCGGCTGTACCGCTCGCGGTACCGCTGAAAGGAGGTTCGGAAGGCCATGTGCGGTACTACCGTCACTTCGGGCGGTAGTACCGCTCATGAGGATTCGAGGCGCAGTCAGCGCGCACTGGTTTGACCGTGGCGCAGAAGGCGCTAGCGGTAGTACCGCCCGGCGCAGCGGTACTACCGCTGGCTCGGGAAAAAGGTCTCAACGGCCAGATTTTTTGTGAGGGCTATTTCATGCCCTCCACCTACCTCCAGCTTGGTAGCTCGTCCAAACTTGAAGAATCACTAGATCTCCCAATCCCTCCACCCAAACTCGTTGATCTTTGGAGGATTGAAGGAGAAGGCCCGGATCTACATCTTCACCAAGCCGTTCTTCATTTCCCGCTCATTTACTTGAGGGCCCCTTGGCTAGGATTTCCATTAGGAAAACCTAGCTTCTTGTTGTACTCACTTGTTGTCTTTGTGACAGATTTGTAGCTGTTCGGGAGCCCCCAATCCGCTTGTGGGTTGTGCCCCGAATCGTTGTTGTAAGGGCTCCGGATTCCGCCTTGAAGGATTCCGATAGCGGAATGTGAACCAAACCTTTGTGGTGCGGTTCATCGGAGAATAAGGTGACGCCTTTGTGGCGGTTGAGTTTTGACCTTCGTGGTAGCTCACACCTCTCCAACGAGACGTACTCCCCCTAAAAAGGAGGAACTCGGGATTACATCCTTGTCTCCGCGTGCTTTCACTTCGGTTACTTCTATCCTTGTTTACCGTCTTTACTTAGTGTACCTTGCTTAGTTGCTAGCTTGTCATATAGGTAAATTCACCATAGTTGCATATCTAGAGAATTTACCTTTTGTGTCAAGCCTAAATTTAAAAAGTACTAAAATTGAAGTAGCACCTAGTCACCCCCCCTCTAGGTGTCATACGATCCTTTCAGAGGGTTTGTAATGGATCGACTTCTTCAAGTTCCCCCATGTTAGTCGAATAACTTCTCTTGCACTCAAATAAGCCATTATTTTGTGTTTACATATCATCAGCTTAGTGCTTCTCAGATCCGTGGCCAAGGCTACGATGGTGCTAGTAACAAGCAAGGGTATTTAAATGGTTTGAAAACTTTAGTTATGCAATCTAAGGCTGCTCATAGCATTCACTGTTTTTCTCATGAACTCCAATCATGGCGGAGCTGGTATAGAAGCGTTGGGTTCAGTTGGGCCCAACAGAATAAATCTATTCCTCACTGTATTAGTCTTCTAAGGTTGCTTATTAGGGGAAGAATCAACCATAACTAACATAGTTGAACCCAATGAAATTCTGATCTAGCTTCGCCCTGATGGCGTGAATCACACATTCATTGGGGGACCCTAAGAGGAAGGTATGATGCAGCGTAGCGGCAATTTTCCCTTGATACAAAATCAAGGTATCAATCTAGTAGGACTTGGAGAAGGCTCCAACAAGGTGTCTCCCTCCCCTGGCGCTAGGAGGTTAATGCGGACCTGCAAACAATCACAAACAAATCACTTTGCCCCAACGAAACAGAGAGGTTGTCAATCTCTCCGGTTTGCTGAACACAAAGAATTAAACTTATTATGTGAGGAAAATATTATGAAACAAAAATGACCAGCGAGCAAATGACTAGGAAAAGCTATGAAAACAGTTGTAAGCAATATAGGAAAATAGGACCGGGGTCCACAGTTCACTAGTGGTGTCTCTCCGAAAGATAAACATGTTGGGTAAACAAATTACAGCTGTGCAATTGACAAAGCATGGACGTATAACAATACTACATGACACAATATAGTTCACCGTTTCATTTAATATGGGCATTACGTCAAAATACATAGGCCGTCATCCAACTGCATCTATGACTAATAATCCACCCCGGGATCGCTATCCAACATGTCGCCCAAAAGTATTAAGTTGCAAGCAACGGATAATTGCAATAAGCATGGTGCATAATGTAAACAATTAAAACAACATAAAGAAGTAAACACCGCTGTTTTACCCCTAGTAGCAACAGCACAACTCTAGTCTTAAGTTTTTGTCTACTCGAACTCAGACAAAGAGAGGCATGAACCTACTATCTAGCATAAATACCCCCTCTAAAGATACTAGCAATTAATTCGGCCAAAGCATACACAAGCATCGGAGAGCATGCAAGATCATAAATAAAACATATCATAGATAAACTGAACAAGAGTTTCATGATTCCACAATTCATCGGATCCCAGCAAACACAACATGTAGCATTACATAAAGATGATCTTGATCATGTTAGGCAGCTCACAAGATCTAAACAATGGAGTACAAGGAGAAGAGACAACCATCTAGCTACTGCCATGGACCCGTAATCCCGTGTTGGACTACTCACGCATCACTCTGGAGGCAGGCATGGTGGTGTAGATGCCTCCGGTGATGATCTCCGCCTCCGGCAGGGTGCCGGGAAGAGTTTCAGAACCCTCCTATTCTAGGGTTGGCGACGGCAGCGGCCTCAGACGTATTTCTGGAAAAGTGATCGGGTATCGAGGGTTTTTGGGATGAAGCCAATTTATAGGCGAAAGGGCAGCTCGAGAAGGTTCTCGAGGGCCCCAGGTGGGACCCAGGTGCGACCAAGGCCTAGGCCGCGCCTGCTCGTGTCTGGGGGCTGTGGGCCCCCCTGCAGTCCCCCTTTGGCTCCGTATTCATTTCTTCGTAAAAATAATTCATGTAAATTTTCAGCCAATTCCGAGAAAATTCCCCAACTAGCTTTTCTGAAACAAAAAGACAGCAGAAAACAGGAACTGACACTGGACATCTTGTTAATAGGTTAGTTCCAGAAAATATGCCAAAATGATATAAAAACATTATAAAAACATGTGGCAATGATATATAACAAGCATGGAACAACCAAAAATTATAGATACGTTTGAGACGTATCAACCCCTGACTCCAATTGACACTAGCAGCAGTTGTAAAATATCACGGAGATGTTGTATGGATTTTTGAGTGGACAAGTGTTCTCGTCCACAATAGGATGTTATTTCAAGAACATGGATATGCTTAGAGAAAAGCTAGTTGAAGAAATAAAAGGTGCATTGGAAATGGGTGAACTTGAAGTTGTGAGAGGTTGGAATCAAGAGCTTGGGCCTAAATGAGTCGGTGATACTAGATGTGGTTCCCATTTCAAATCTCTTTTGAACATGATTGTTGTGTTTTCGTCGGTTGTCAAAGTTATGGATGATATTGCAGAGTTTGGCTCCAAAGCCTTTGATAGGATTAAAGCAAAAGGAGTACCACATGCTATAGAAACATTTGATTTATCTTTTATGATGCGTTTGATGAAATTTATTCTCGAGATTACGAATGAATTGAATTCCGCTTTGCAAAAAGAAGGATCAAGACATTGTGAATGTTGTGTCGTATCTTGGAACAACTAAGAGAAGACTTCAAGAAATGACAAACGAAAGTTGGGGGAGGCATGTTTTACAATAGTTACCGACTTCTACATGAAAATGATCTTGATCTTTCTGATATGTATGCATGTTCCTCAAGGATCAAAACAAAGTGTAGAGTTCAAAATGATGGCTTTTCAAATGAGAATTACTACAAAAGTGTCATGTATGTCGTTATTGATATCTTACAAGTTGAGCTTAATGGCCGCTTTAGCGAGAAATCAACTACCTTACTTCTTGAAATGGCCTGCTAGTTCTTTCTGTAACTTCGACAAGGAAATAATTTGGTCTATGGTTCGTGATTTTCAGAGTGAAAACAAGATAGAAGAACTTAGTTGGCAACTTGATAATTTTCTTGAGAACTTTCATGACGATTCAAGATTCTTCGCTTGATGAAACAAATAAACATATTACCTTTTATATGGTTTTCTTTTATTGAAGCTAACATTAGTTTCGTCGGTAGCTACTGCTAATTGAAGGAGATATGCCCTAGAGGCAATTAATAAAGTGATTTTATTTGTCATATCTCAATTGTTCATAATATGTTTTAACACCATGCTATAACTGTATTAAGCGGAAACATTAATGCACGTGTGGTATGTAAACAACCAGGTCCCTAGTAGCCTCTATTTAACTAGTTCGTTGGGTAACAGATGATCAAGGTTTCCTGATCATGGACAATCACGTCGGTTGACAACAGAGTCATATCATTGGTTGAATGATTTGATGGACATACCCAAAATATAGAAACGTAGTGTTCGTACCTTTGACCGTGAGATCATATCAAATCCCTGCTTCTGGAAGGTGCGGCTGATCGCATCAAACGGCATGTCTTATATAGCGTGACAATAAAGGTGACACTTTCGGGTATCGGAAGGAAGCAGTGGAAGCGAGTGATCGAGAGCGAGAATTGCCAATCCACATAGCAGGATAGATACGTTGGGCCCACTCGGTGAGATTACATCAATGAGCTTGCAAGCATGTGACTAGATCACGGGGATGTAATATCACAGACGAGTAAAGATAGATTTGTCGATGACGAGGTCATGCTCGTAATTATGATACCGGAGAACGACGCTCGGACAATCTAAGTATCGCTAGGCAAGAGGATGAGACTAGACGTCTAAAGGTTCAAACGATAAAAGACATTCGTGGACGCACAGGGCAATCATGGGTATCCAGATCCCGCTGTTAGTCATTGATCGGAGAACGTGTCTCGATCATGTATGGAGTGATCCCGAACCGTGGGGTAACACACTTAAGGGTGGGTGACGATTAGATTGGATTTAGAGAGAAAAAAACCGGAGACTCCGGAAGTGTTCCGGACATGTCCGATGGAGATCAGAGGGCAACGAAAGATGTTTCGGAGTCCGAATGAATTAAATAATGTGTATTTAATATTAGTAAGTGTTATTAGTAATTAAATATTTTTTTATTTAATTTAATTCGAATTTTAAAGGCATTAAATCATAAATGGGCCTTAGAGGCCCATTAGGGAAAAACCCCATTTGAGAAATGGGGGGACGGCCTAGCCGACCTAGTGGGCCGAATGGGGCCCACCAAGGTGGCCGACTGCCTCCCTTGGCCGGCGCACCCCATGTGTGGTTTAGTCCCACATGGGGGAGGCCTAGCCGACCTAGGTGGGCCGAATGGCCCACCAAGGTTGGCCTCCTCCTCCTCCTTTATATAGGAGTACCCCATGCCTTGGAAATTCACCCCAATTATCTCTTTCTCTCCTACCTCAAGTGTGGTTCCGCAAATGGAGCTGCGTACGGGTTTGAGAGAGTTATCTCCACTATACACACACCGCCGTGCTGCTAGATCCAATCTTCCACTTCCGCTGCTCTGCTGGATCTGGAGCCCCGGAGGTCGTCATCCACACCGTATGTGTGTGGAACCGCGAGGAACCATTGTTTGGTGCTAGGAGCTGTCTTCTTCCACTACACGACCCTGAGGTCGGCGTCATCGTCTCCACCGACAACGTTTGTGCGGGAACGTAATCCCGCTTCCGGTCTACAAGGGTACGTATTCTGATCTCCTCCGTATTAGTATATCTGCATAGTATAGATCTTGGCTAGTTTAAGGTTATCGTTGCTAGGAATTTTTTTGTTTTCTGTCTACGATCCCCTACAGTGGTATCAGAGTAGATCTATGCGTAGATATATCTGTACGGTTAGAACACATGTTAAAACTGGGCATCGATTCTACATTTGTTACCCTCTCGCGTGTACTTGTTTATATCGCGGTATTGTCGGATGAAGCGGCCCGGACCGACTTTACGCGTACTCTTGCGCGAGACTGGGTCCACAATTGATATACGGCGTGTACCGTATATGTGGCTGGCGGGTATCTGTATCTCCTACAATAGTTGATATATCATTTGCAATGGAGGGTCCCGAAAGGGGTGCAATGGAGACAATTGTCTTATCGCTGTTGTGGTTGTTTTCGTAGGTAAGAAACGGTTCTTGTGCGGAAGCCCTAGCAGCCACGTAAAACATGCAAAAGATAAAGTAGAAAGTGTCTAACTTTATTTGCAGGGGCAATGTGATATGGTCAAGGTAGGTTTATTAAATTGTTTATAAACTGTTGGCGTGAAGGAGACCATCGGCGTGGAGGAGACCATATCATGTCGCATTACATTTCATTTTAGATGTTATGTAGATTGTGAGCATCTTATATTGTGTATGTATATATATGTCTATACATAAGTTACACGGTGGTAGTAATATAAGATGATTCCTACCAAAATTCCAATAATAATGTTCTCCCTCTGTCGTGCACCACCAATAAAGTTCTACATTACGGGGTTCGCCGCATTGCGGTTACACTCGTCTCTTCGTTCGCATACAGTGGGTGTAAGCCACGTTGCACGCGCGAATACGTCAGAGGGTGTTATGGCGAGTCTAGCATGTACAGACATGGCCTCGGAACACAAGTACCGAAAGGTTAAGCACGAGTCACATGCGGTGATGTGATCGATATACGATGTCTACCTTTGATGTTATGCTATCTGCCTAATCGATGGGGGTAGTGTTATGGATGGGGGTTGTGTAATCACTAAGACGATGCGAGGGATATTCGTCTTGAGTGGGAGTTCTAGTAGTTTTATTTTAAAAACTTAGTTTTACTTTGAAAACTTAGTTTTATTTTGAAAGACTTGAACACATATTTTATTATGAACAAAAGTCTTTGTGCTTTGCAAAACCATGGAGATGAAATGAACCACCGGAAGTCATCAATGATGATGGTGTATATATGATATACGAGTTATGAATGTTTCACCTAAACAAATACTTGTAGCAGTGACTAAGTTTTGATACTAGTCATGTTTTATGAAAACGAGTATTTCTGCTTGAGTAGTTTGGAAGGATGAGGAGACAATGAGTGTGTTGACGATGGCAGGCAATATGTTGTGAATATGTTGTGATGGCCATAGACACTCTCTCTGCATCTACCATTTAGATTAAATTTGATTTGAACAAATTCCATTAGATCGCTTGTTAGCATGATCATTATAAGTGTGTCTTGCCTCTAGCGAGACAATTATTCATATTTGTAAGTGACAAATCGTTGTCCTACATTTATGAGTGATATCTTTAATGATCATACACCGGTTATGAATGGAATGTTGTTATTTGAATCTAGATGGTAGTAGCTCCCACATTTATAACATTAATGCTAGAGTATACAAACTTAATAATGACACCACATTCTTGTGGCACTAACATTTTAAGTCATGTCAATGTTATATGCATTAAGAAGCTCCATTCAGATGGATCTCCAAGTTTTTAGATTTCGATCTTATGACACTTGCAAAATAACTGAGACACCGTTCTCTGAAAACGGGCATCTAACTTGTTGAGAATCATACATATCGATGTGTGTGAATCAATGAAGTACTTCAACGTGTAGTGGAAATCATTATTTTGTAAACTTCACCAATGATTTGAGTAGATATGGGTATATCCACTTAATGAAATGCTGGTCTGAAAAGTTTGATAAGATCAACAAGTTCGGAGTGAAGTAAGAGAAATAAACTTAACAAGAAAATCAAATTCCCGCGATACAGATCGAGGAAACATGGATTTGAGTTATGAGTTTGGCACATCATTGGAAGACTTGTGAAAAGAGTTCCACAAATTACGCTGCATGGAACACCACAATGTTATGGTGTGTTAGGACGTCGTAATCACACGCTATCGGATAGTGTATGGTAAATAAAATCTCTTATCGAATTATTGTGATCATTGAAGTCATATGGTAGAAACAAAACATTCACGTTAGATAGTAGGGAAACCATCTAAATCCGTGGAGACAATACCATATGAGTGATGGCATGGCTTTTAGCCTAGATTATCATTTTGATATTTTAGTGTTTTGATATGATCAATCCTAAAATGGATAAATTGATCTTTGTGGTGTATCTAAGAAATCAGTTGGATACATTTCTCACGACAAAGGCAAATTCGCTGCCAGAACATACATTGATCAAGAAATAGTTTCTTGTCCAAGGGTATAAGTGGGAAAGAAAGAAGAGCAAGACGAAGTTAGTGAACTTTCTCTCCAGACATCAGAGTGGCGGAGCGGAAACCGTTCCGGTACCGTCCTCCACAACTGGAAGGAAGCTGATGATAATGATCATGATGCTCTGAGCTCATACTAAGGTCGTAGGCGTATGAGAATGTGTTCCACACTGTGTGGTACGACAATCTTGTTGTGAACGTCATGTTAATGAAACATGACAAACCTACGAACCACAAAGAAGCGATGGTGAACCTAAGTTCGAGAAATGGCTGTGAGCCATATATAATCCGAGATAAAATCCATGTACAATTACCAAGTAAAGACTTGGGTAAATCTTCTTGATGGGCTCCAGGCCGTTGAGAGTAAATGGAATTTTATGACAAAATAGACACTGACGGAAAGGCAACCGTCTATAAGGATTGATTTGTCGTAAAATAGTTTCGACAAATTCAAAAGTTGACCACAACGAGATTTTGTCTCAGATGGCGATGCCTAAGTCTGTTTAGGATTGTTCTAGCAATTATTTTCAATTGAGAAATTGATAGGTGGATAAAGAAATTGTGTTCTCTAATGGCAACATTAAGGAAGAGTTGTAATCGGTACAACAGATAGGTTTGGTTGATCCTAAGGATGCTAGACATGTATGCAAACTTCAGTTGTCCATTCATGGGCTGAAGCAGGCCCGGGCCCATGGCTGTGCAACATGTGCAGCCGCACAGGGCCCATAATTTTGGGGGGCCCAAATTTTGTATATAGGCCTATGTACTAGTATATGCTTATGAGTCAAAATCTAAAGGGAAAAAGCAAAATTGGGCTGCATCTCCTTGCTGGGCCGCATCTCCGGCCGTGCGCTCCCGTTTGCTGGTCGTGTGTGGGCTTCGATCGATCACAGAAGCGTGGCATCCATAGTTGAAGCGAACTAGAGAAGGGAGTCCGACTCCAATACGAACTAGGAAGACTAATCGAACTCGAACAGCCCAGATATAAAAATCGATCTGCAGGGCTTGTCGATCAACGATCCGCCTGACGCTACGACGGAACAGCCTGACGCTGCGACGGAACAAATCCATCGGTTTTCGGCTCTTTTTCTCACATCTTTTGATCGCTTGGTTCCTTGATGAGCCCTCTTTTTATTCTCCAATTTTAAAAGTTAGTCAGTTCGTATAATTAGCATACATATTAGCAATTTTATTATTCTTGAATTCATAGGTGTCTTGGGTTTCAACAATATAGGTTTGAAGAATCATGGGGAAATATAAATCTGGTGCCCAGAAGCGTAAGGAAAAAGAAAAGGAACAATAATTAATTAAATCTCAAAAAGGTGCAATGGACAAGTTTGTTAGAAAGCAATCATCACAAGGGTCATCCGGTAATCAGTCATCCGGTAATCAGTCGGTTGATCCTTCTACTCTTCAACTTGCAATTATTCCTGACGATAATTCTAGAGATGGTCAGAGAGAGACAGATAATATGGAGGAAGAGGAAGACCATGCTAATGATTCTTTTCAGACTGATATATTTGATCCAAGATGTTGGGATTCTCTTGAGCCTAAACAGATTGATATTTTAGCACAGAAGGGTCCAAGAAGAGACATGTCAATTAGGAAAGGTCCTAAGGATACAAATCATCGAAGGTTTTCTGCACTATTCTATATCAGATTGATGTCAAATGGGGAGCATTGTGATAGAGATTGGCTTGTCTATTCTAAGGAACTCGACCGCGTCTTCTGCTTTGGTTGTAAATTATTTGCGAAAGGCCATCGGAAAGGTCAGTTGGCAAATGAGGGTTGCAATGATTGGACACATCTTGGCAACAGACTAAAAGAGCACGAGACAAGTGCAGATCATGTTTTGAATATGACTAATTGGTATGAGTTGCGTGGTAGATTGGAAAAGCATCAAACTATTGATAAAACTGCTCAACGACTACTGGAGAAAGAAAAGGAACATTGGAGAAAGGTATTATTTAGAATTGTTTCCATTGTAAAATATCTTGCCAAGCATAATTTAGCCTTTCGTGGTTCTAACGGCAAGCTGTATGAAGATAGCAATGGTAATTTCTTGGGTTTGATAGAGATGTTGGCTGAATTTGACGACGTTATTCAGGAGCATGTTCGTCGTATTACAGATGAAGAAACTCATGCTCATTATCTTGATCATAAGATTCAGAATGAATTGCTACACTTGCTTGCTTCTTCTATTCGGCATGAAATTATTAAGAAAATAAAGAGTTCAAAGTATTTCTCTGTCTTACTTGATTGTACGCCTGATGCAAGTCACCAAGAGCAAATGTCTATAATTATTAGATATGTGGATTCATCTTCAAGTCATGTTTGCATTGAAGAATCATTTCTAGGATTTTTAGATGTAAATGATACGACTGGCCAAGGACTTTTTGATGTGCTAGAGAATGAGCTAAAGGTTCTTGATCTTGATATTAATGATGTGAGGGGACAAGGTTATGATAATGGGTCAAATATGAAAGGAAAGCATCAAGGGGTACAAAAGAAACTTTTGGACGTCAATCGTAGAGCTTTCTATTCTGCGTGTGGATGCCATAGTCTTAATTTAACACTATGTGATATGGCTAAGACAGATGGTAGAGCTAAAGACTTCTTTGGAATCATCCAACGCATCTATACAACTTTTGCCAATTCTACTAAGAAATGGAAAATTCTGAAAGAGAACATATCAGGATGGACTCTAAAGTCTGTGTCAGCTACGCGTTGGGAGTCGTGTTGAAAGTGTTAAAGCTATTAGATTTCAATGTTCATACATTCGGGAGGCTCTACTTCAGGTAACCAATATGTTTATGTTGATAATGATGTAATTCCTTTAGGCTATGGCTACATCCATATATAACATTTATAAACTTTATTTTAATTTCAGGTATCCGAAACTGATAGTGATCCAAAGACAAGCAGTGAGGCTCTAGGTTTGGCAAAAAATGAACTTGGAGAGTATGAATTCATAGTGGCAATAGTCATCTGGTATGAGGTATTGTATGCTGTTAATTTAGTAAGCAAAAATTTGCAAGCAAAGGATATGCTTATTGATGTTGCTATTGAGAAAGTGCAAGGTCTTATTTCTTTCTTCAAGGGATATAGGGAAACTGGTTTTGTAGATGCATTGGAGATAGCCAAAGATATTGCACTTAAGATGGATGTTGGTTCAACATTCCGTAAAAGGAGAGAAATTAAAAGAAAGAGACAGTTCGATGAGAACCCAGATGACACAAATATTGCCACACAGTCTGCAGAAGAATCATTCAGAATCAGCTATTTTATACCTCTTGTTGATCAAGCAATTTCTTCACTCACAAGGAGATTTGAACAATATCAAGGTTATCAGAAAATTTTTGGTTTCTTATTTACCTCTGAAAAATTGCGCTCATTGGATAATAATAGTTTGAAATCTTCTTGTGATGATCTTGAGGCTGCCCTTAGAAAGGGTAAAGAGTCTGATATTACTGATCTTGAGGCTAAACTGGAAGAGGCTAAAGAATATGAGATTGATCTTGAGGATGAACTTGAAAAGGCAAAAAAATCTGATATTGATGCCAAGGATCTGTTTGTTGAGTTGAAGTTTCTTCAAAATTTCATGCCAAAAGAAAGTCTCGGACCAGTTGAAATTCTGAAGTTTATAAAGCGCCATGATTGTTTTCCCAATGCAAGTATTGCATATAGAGTTTTGTTGACCATTCCAGTGACTGTTGCATCGGCGAACGAGCTTTTCTAAATTGAAGTTATTGAAGTCCTATATGCGTACTACAATGACACAACAAAGACTCAATGATTTGGCCACAATAGCACTTGAGAGCGAAGTGTTGGAGAAAATTGATTATGAGGATATCATTGAAGATTTCATTTCAAAGAACACTAAAAGAATGATGAGGTTCAAATAAACATTATGTAACTGGATGTTTAGCAGATATCATTTTCAATATATGTAAAACATTATGTCATATTATGATTGTCCATAGTTCATTTTTTGTATGAGATAGGGCCCAATTTTAGAGTTTCGCACAGGGCCCTGGATTTTGCCGGCCGGCCCTGGGCTGAAGCAAGCATATCGGAGCTGGAATCTTCACTTTGATAATGTGATCAAACTTTTTGGAGTCGTCCAAAATAATTGAAGAAACCTGCATTTATAAAGAAGTGAGTGGGAGCTAAGTAGCTTTTCTTGATCTTATATGTGAATGGCATATTTGAGTGGGAGCTAAAAGGAAATTCCCTTGTCTTATATGCGGAAGGCATATTTGAGTGGGAGCTAGGTGTCATTCCAAACTTTATATGTAATGACATATAGAGAATGATACATGTATGAATGATTATTTAAGTGATTAAATTTTCTGTGAATGAAGTTTAGAGTATTAGGTTTTAGATCTGTAATTTGTATAGATCAAGAGGGCTTAATAACATTAGGTCAGGAATATTTTTCTAGGTCAAGATTCTGAAATGTTTCAGAATAGAACAAGCGAAGAAAAAGGTTCTTGGTTGTATGACTAGATAAAATATTAAGTTTTAGTGATAGTTATTGAAAGAATGGATGTCCGACATCCTCTATGCCTCATACATAGATTCTATCATACTGAAAACTCGAGTTGGTGTGACCAAAGTTCTTGGTTGAAGAACGAGTTCTAGAGTGATCGCTGGATGGATCAATGAACAAATGTTAAGTATTTCCTTCAGTGTCTACAGAGAACTGAAGATATGTTTCTTGTATGGGTAAGAGTGAAGAGACAACTTGCCGTAAAAGGGTTACGATGATGCAAGTTATGACACTGACCCATACGGCTAGAAATCTTATACAGAGAAGTCCTTCGTTTTGAAGAAAGGGTTAGATTGCGAAGTTGCATATGAATGCACTATCGTGGAAGGTTTAGCTTGCGAAATTGCATATGAATGCACTGTCGCGTGATCTACATAGGTATAGGAATATATGGCTATTTCGGAAGTAGCAAGTGTGATTGGACTGTGATGTTTTCCCAAGCATGACTGGTTTCCCTTAATATATCTCTTAGACTTTTAAGGCTCATGCTATGCGAAATTTTGAGTCTCACTCCATCGACAAAGCATATATTTCACCGTTATCATATGATACGGGACGATGTCAAACTAAGTGACATAGAAGTGTTGCAAAGCACATACAGATCTAGATCTGTTGACTTGCTTCCTCTTCCACGAGACAAGCGTGCACCAATATTGCTATAGGTGTTAAGCTTTTACCAAGTTGTAAACTAGATTAAATTATACTCTAGTGCAAGTGGGACACTGAAGGAGATATGCCCTAGAGGCAATTAATAAAGTGATTTTATTTGTCATATCTCAATTGTTCATAATATGTTTTAATACCATGCTATAAGTATATTAAGCGGAAACATTAATGCACGTGTGGTATGTAAACAACCAGGTCCCTAGTAGCCTCTAGTTAACTAGTTCGTTGGGTAACAGATGATCAAGGTTTCCTGATCATGGACAATCACGTCGGTTGACAATGGAGTCATATCATTGGGTGAATGATTTGATGGACATATCCAAAATATAGAAACGTAGTGTTCATACCTTTGACCGTGAGATCATATCAAATCCCTGCTTCTGGAAGGTGCGGCCGATCGCACCAAACGACATGTCTTATATAGCGTGACAATAAAGGTGACACTTTCGAGTATCGGAAGGAAGCAGTGGAAGCGAGTGATCGAGAGCGGGAATTGCCAATCCACATAGCAGGATAGATACGCTGGGCCCACTCGGTGAGATTACATCAATGAGCTTGCAAGCATGTGACTAGGTCACGGGGATGTAATATCACAAACGAGTAAAGATAGATTTGTCGATGACGAGGTCATGCTCGGTAATCGTGATACCAGAAAACGACGCTCGGACAATCTAAGTATCGCTAGGCAAGAGGATGAGATTAGACGTCTAAAGGTTCAAACGATAAAAGACATTTGTGGACGCACAGGGGCTATCATGGGTATCCAGATCCCGCAGTTAGTCATTGATCGGAGAACGTGTCTCGATCATGTCTGGAGTGATCCCGAACCGTGGGGTAACACACTTATGGGTGGGTGACGATTAGATTGGATTTAGAGAGAAAAAAACCGGAGACTCCGGAAGTATTCCGGACATGTCCGATGGAGATCGGATGGCAACGAAAGATGTTTCGGAGTCCGAATGAATTAAATAATATGTATTTAATATTAGTAAGTGTTATTAGTAATTAAATATATTTTTATTTAATTTAATTCGAATTTTAAAGGCATTAAATCATAAATGGGACTTAGAGGCCCATTAGGGGAAAACCCCCATTTGAGAAATATGGGGGGGGGGGGGGGGAGGGCCTAGCCGACCTAGGGTGGGCCGAATGGGGCCCACCTAGGTGGCCGACTGCCTCCCTTGGCTGGCGCACCCCATGTGCGGTTTAGTCCCACATGGGGGAGCCAAGGAGGTTGGCCTCCCTCCTCCTCCTTTATATAGGAGTACCCCATGCCTTGGAAATTCACCCCAATTATCTCTTTCTCTCCTATCTCAAGCGTGGTTCCGCAAATGGAGCTGCGTACGTGTTTGAGAGAATTCTCTCCACTATACACACACCGCCCTGCTAGATCCAATCTTCCACTTCCGCTGCTCTGCTGGATCTGGAGCCCGGAGGTCGTCATCCACACCGTATGTGTGTGGAACCGCGAGGCACCATTGTTTGGTGCTGGGAGCTATCTTCTTCCACTACACGACCCTGAGGTCGGCGCCGTCATCTCCACCGACAACGTTTGTGCGGGAACGTAATCCCGCTTCCGGTCTACAAGGGTATGTATTCTGATCTCCTCCGTATTAGTATATCTGCATAGTATAGATCTTGGCTAGTTTAAGGTTATCGTTGGTAGAATTTTTTTTGTTTTCTGTCTATGATCCCCTACACTAACATGGAGGGGCATTTGTGCAATGAAATACATTTGAACACTAACCATGTTAAACGTGTAAATCTGTACTTAGGGGGGAGGGGGCTAGTTTTTGAACGTGTGTAGACTCGCACGGTTTCCGACCGCAAACAATAAAGTCGCCGCCACCGCCAGAGAGGAAGACGACCCGCCGCCGCAGCCACCCCGCAGCCACCGCCGGCCGCCCCGCCCGCGGCCGGCGCGCTTCCGCGACGCCTCACCAACCCACCCTGCCCCGAGCTCCTCCTCAGCCAGTCTGCCGCCGCCCCGGCCATCACCTCTAAACCTCCCTTCTCCGGTGCCGGCGACCCCCGCACCCTGCACCCTCCAAGTTAAGTTTCTTCCTCGCCGTAGCCTCCGCTGCGGCCAGCCGCGGCTGCAGTGGCTACGGCTCGGCCGCCGTCGAGGAAGAGGAGTCGCGTTGACCCGGTCCGCAGCGCGCCGTAGTTTCAGCATGACTTTTAGAAGCTTTGTTGGCCCCTAGCTCAGATTTTCCATGTCAGCCCCCTTTAACCTCCAACCCTGCCTCCCTAAGTAAATGTCTGACACTAGGAGATCATTGCAAATTTTTGGCCTGCCATTATTTTTTGCCTCTCTCGCTTGACCTGCGGAGTACACATCATTTAAAGAACTAAGCTCCCTAGGAGTAGAGCTCCCTTGTTGCTCCACATGTCAACCTTTCATTGGTACCTTGTTGCTCCACATGCAATCTTTCATTTGTTTAGACTAATCTCCCTAAGAATAGAGCTCCTTGTTGCTCCACATGTCAACCTTTTAATGGTTTAGACAAAGGTAAAAATAATATTATTTATATACAAAATTTATTTTCTATCTACTACATACAAAACTACGGTGTTTCCGAGTGCAGTGTTTTGTAGCATGGGCTAAATGTAGCCCTTTATTTTGAAGATTCGAAATATAAATTTTATCTAAAAAATATGTGAATATAGACACAAATATATCCTACAGGTGTGCAAAAACTTTATCCGAAATACTATGTATTATACGCTACACAAAAAAGACAAAAATATAGATCGGGTGTGTGAACAAGGCACATAATTTGACTTTTTTACATAACCCAAAATATATATAATTTTGGATTGAAAATTTGCACAATTGTAGGATAAGGTATAAGGTACATTCAGATTTATTTTTAGAATTTTTTGGAACTTTAAAATACTGTTTTGAAAAAATTGAAATATAGGGATACATGTAGCCCGGGCTACAAATGCCTTTTTCGCAGTGTTTTCCCTCTTTTAGAGCATCTTCAATAGCTGCCTATGTTAGATTCTTTGTAGGTCATTTGAGTCCAAAATCTTGCTCCAACAGCTGTCCTTAACGTAAATTTTGTCATTTTTTTGTTAAATAAAAACACCAAGTGCTGCAGATATAAAACACTTGGGCTCATGTTGTATAACCGAAAGGCCAACACGCGCATGCTAACTGTCTGTCGGAAGTTTCATGTCGCCCACACAAGTCTCCTACGATTCTCACATCGATTTGCCTTGAATCCGACAATTTCGCCACAACTCTGACCAATTCGGCTGCGAATCCACCACCACTGTATAAGGGCACCGCATATCGGGAGGGATTCAACATCGATAACCGCAATAATACCCTCGGGCCTAGCAAAAGCGCGCCAACCCCCGTAGGGCTTGTTTGGTAACTGCAATCCCGGGGGATCCCTGTAACATCCCAAAATTATTAATCAGTATTATTATTCAAAAAATGAGAGCCAACAAAAACTTTTGTTGATTATTATGTGTTGATTGTACCTTGTTACTTGTGTTATTTGTTTCTTGTTATTTGTGTGTTGCTTGCTCTAAATAATAACATGAAGAAAAGAAGAGAAGTAAAATAAAAAGCAAAGCAAGAAAAATAATGTGACAAGTGTCACACAAAATTCTCCAAGTGAGAAATTGCTCTTCTTTCAAATAAAATTCAGTGGAGTGGTAAGGTAAACACTCCCATTTTATTCTTACTACTTTTCCCTCTCAAATAATATTTTGAACTAGTTTTAAAATTCTAAAGTAAAATCAATTGAAATAAACCAAAATACCATAATTAAAACCCTATGAACAAAAATGATTAAAAACATTTTATTTTGAAATGCCAAATTTTGTGGAGCTTCTACATGTTATGGGAAGGCTTCACAAATATTTGCAAATTTTTCTAAATAGTATAAGTGCCCCAAATAAAATCCTAAAGTGCTACTGGTTTGAAAAAGAATAAAAGAAAAACAGAAAAGAGGAGGCAGGGGGTTTTCTGCAAAAGTGCAGTCGTCTCCTACCTCCTAGCTCACTGTCGCCGCCGCCGTGTCGCCATGGCGTCGACGCCGCGCCCAGGCCCCCCCAGCCCCCCCCCCAGCTCGCACCGTGCCTCTGCAGCCTCTGCGCCGCAGAGGTGAGCACTCGAGCGCTCTCCCTCTCCCCGAGGCGGCCCTGTCCCCATTTTCTCCGCCGTGGACCGTCCGACGGCACCGGCCAAATTCGGCCCCCTCACAGCTCCCCGGCACGCGATACTCTACCCCATTGCTCCTAGCTCTCGCCCGGACCCCCCAGACGTCTCTGCAACGAGATCCTGGCACACGTCGCAGCGCAATCGAGAGGAGGATCCTCTCCCGTGCGCCATGGACGCCGCCATGCACCGCGACCACCATGGACCGGCCTCCGTGCTATAAAACCCCCCCACCCCTCTGGAAGCACCACACCACCCCACACTCTCCCTCTCCACTCTCAGTTCGCCGTGCACCGCCAGGAGGGCGTGCACGCTGCCGCCACTGCCGCCGTCGAGGTCGGGCACGGCCACGACGCCACACCCTCTCCTTCTCTCCTCTCTGGCCCGTACTCTCTTCCTCCTGGACACCGCACTCACCCGCCTTTGTTTTCCCTTTGATTCGTGCACAGACGCGACCTCAGGAGTTCGCCGGAATCCGTTGCCGTGGCCGTGGAAGTCCGATGCGTCGCCGTTGCCGCTACACGCCGTCCCAGCAAGTACAACTCGCGCCACGACCTTCCCCGAGCCTCCGCCGTCAATTCGCGTCATCGCCGTCGTCTGCCGTGCCCTCTAGGTGAGGTTTCCGTGCACCTCGCCGTCGCCGGAGCCACGACGCCGCCCAGAAATGGTCGTCGCCGATGGACTCGAACGTGGGCCGTTGGATCTAGATCCAACGGCAGCGTACCCCTTCGCGTTTGATAGACGCTGACGGGATGGCCCCACCCATCAGCGATTTAATAATTTCCCTCGCGCGCACACTGCCGCTGACACGTAGGCCCCACCCGTCAGGGTTTTAAACTTTATCCACAACTCGATTTTCCTGTTTTAAATAGAAACACTGAAAAACAGTACTGGACCCATTTTAGAAATTCAATATCTTGAGATCTAGAGATCCAAATAAATCAAATACAATTGTTCTGGAAAGCTTATGAAAATGTTTAACCAACCCAAGTGGATTCAATTCATTTAGATAAATAATAAAAATGTATTTTTGAAAATACTACAGAAGGTTTAAAATCTAAACTTGTTTGTTTCTGATACTCTGTTGAGCCAAATAATTCCAAACCAATTTTGTTAGCTTAGTACTGTCATGTATTAGCTTCCCTAATTTTGGTAGAATTAATTGGCAGTGGTAATTGTTTAGTATAAAGATGAAGTTAGAGAACCCTTCTGCACTAAAACAATTAAATATGTTTAATGGTTAACCCAAATGGTTTAGGACTAATTTTGTTAGATCACATTTAGTCATGTTTAGTTACCCCTAAAAGGATTTAATTTTAGGATCAACAGAACTTAATTGGTAGCTAAAACTTGATTATTAACTCACTGGATTAAAACATTTGTGTAGCGAGTTTGGTAACTCCAATTAATCCAAACTCAATACACATCAGTAGATTTCTATAGAAATTTAGTTTGTATTTTTGTGACCAACAGAACTCAAGTTATTCAATTAAACATGTTCAACAAGTTTCTGCCATAATTTTTGACATAAATAAATATTGTTTAATTCAATTAATTTGAAGCCAAATTGTATTGTTTGATGTGTGCAGTAGCTATTTGTGATGTTTATGATTGATATGTTGAGATGATTGCTTGAGTAGTTTAGTGATTGTTTGTATTGTTTGTTATTAATTAGACGAGAACGCTGTCGGATTTATCGAGGAAGGAGAGTTTGTTGAATCTGAAGATCAAGACCAAGGTCACTTTGCCGAGCAAGGCAAGCTACTCTTTGATCTTGCACCTAAATACATATGCATCTACTTTTATCAAATGATTTACTCTTAAGGCAATGGTTTACAAAACCTTTTCAAAAAAGTATATGGATATTATTTTGCCACCCTATGTAGAAATATAAGGTAGTTTATATAAAACTATAGGATGGGAAACAATGTTGTTTATGCAAAACTCTTTTGAAAATACTTGTGTGGTTATGGAATGCCGAGATGTCGGTGTTGAAGTGGAGAAATGGAGAATGGTGATGTTTATGAAAAATGCACAGTGTCCTAGTACTATGACGACCAATCTTACCCTGTGCGACCACATTTACCCCCATATGGGAACGAGGCTTAGTCATGTAGTTTGCTCTTATTAGTATGGGATACCTCATCGACGGAGATGACTCCGTTATGCATGAGGGGATGGTCCGAGGACCTACCCCCTGACCCGGGTCCTCACACAAGTTGGTGGGGAGGATAGAAGGTTCCACCATAAACCGCCGGACAAAACTATGAGTCCTCACACTTAGGGTTTCTGACGGGAAACTGGACTGAGTGTCGATGGAAAGTGTCATATGGGAAGGATCCTATACTAGCATGAGCAAATGAGAGGCTATGGTCGGTGGCTCAACTTCGCATACACCTTGTATGGCGGGACGTGGCTGACACGATGAGTTACCGGATGGATGTGGGCTAAAAGCGTGCTACCTCTGCAGAGGGTTAAAACTATTCGAATAGCCGAGTCCTCGGATATGGACAGTTGGGAGGCTGTCCTAAGACTAAGTGCAAGTTTTGAAAGACTTTGAGTTTTAAAAAGAAAATGAAGTGGAGAATGTTCCATACACCTATACCAATTGATCGGTATGAGGTTGTTGGATGAAGTGGACCATGATGGACTATGGTCAGAAAAAGGGGGAGTTTTGGAGAAATAATTACAATGGTGATTTCTTTAAAAATGGTTATAAAACTCTTCTTACCTTTTTCAATAAAGATATAGAGATGTTTTAAATAAATAAAAGTATGAAAGTAAAATAAAACTAGTGCATACTCATGTTGGGGTAGTTTGCGAGTACATTCAAATGTACTCATATTGGTTTCGTCCCTGGATATTGTCCTAGCCAGACTACGAGGAGGAGCACTACGCCGAGCAGGAGTATGGCGACTTCTACGCAAACTAAGGATCTCCATAAGTCAGCCGCCTGTCGGGTCGTCTTCGTTAGGATTTGATGTCCACTACGCCGTAGCTTCCGCTGATATTTTGGTTTGGCCCATGAAGGCACCTATGTAAGACTTGGTCTAAATGACCATTTATGTAAGACTTTTAATTCGGTATTGTAATGGATGCAAATTTTGGTATCCAATTCGGATTATGTGCAACGACAGACTGATCACGGGATCGTTGTGTTAAGCATAATCGGGTATTTCGGACAGCTAGTCCGGGGTCCCCACAATCCCGGTCTTTTCCCGGGGAGAACTTTTCCCTAGTCTGGAGATCGAGAATAGAATCCCAAGGTTTTACACCTGCTTCTTTAGATTTTCGACTGAGATTATTTTCCCGAAAATATTTAACCCGGACAGCCGAACAAGTTCAGAAACGGGCTGGGCAAGAAACCTCGGTGCCGTGTCCGCGTGGGACTCAAGACCCAAATCGAGCCGGACCCGAACAAATCACGCCCACGAGAATAAACGGCCCTCCTAATCCAACTTCGCCCGAACAAACGCCACCAGGACTCGAACCCTAAGCCGAACCCAAATTCCCCAACCTTGACGTGCTCCTCCGCCGCCGCCATGAGCCGCAAAAACGCCGCCTCCTCCTCCTCCGCCGCCGGCAAGAAGGAAAAGCCTCTCTCCGTGTCCGCCATGCTAGCTTCGATGGACGGGCAGGCGCCCAAAGCCAAGCCCGCCAAGGGGGCTCCCAAACCCAAGCCCTCCAAGGCGCCCGTGTCGGCGTACGGGGACATCGACCTGCCCTCATCTGACGAGGAGGAGGACGAGGCCGACGTCGCCGCCATCACCGCCAAGCCCAAGTCGGCTCGCGCCACCGTCGACCTCAACGCCCTCGCGCCGTCGGACAAGGACTCCAAGAAGAAGGACAAGCGCGAGATGCTGGCGGCCGTGGCCGCCGAGGCCGCCAAGCGGGAGGCGCTCCGCGACGACCGCGACGCCTTCTCCGTCGTCATCGGCGCCCGCGTCCCCGGATCCGCCGCGGCTGCCGAGGGCGATGCCATCGATGGGAACATCAAGGACATCGTGCTCGACAACTTCTCCGTCTCCGCGCGGGGTAAGGAGCTGCTCAAGGGCGCCTCGCTCCGGATCTCGCACGGCCGTCGCTACGGTCTCGTGGGGCCCAACGGCATGGGCAAATCCACGCTCCTGAAGCTGCTCGCCTGGCGGCAGGTCCCGGTGCCCAAGAACATCGACGTCCTTCTCGTGGAGCAGGAGATTGTTGGCGACGACCGATCGGCGACTGAGGCAGTGGTTGCAGCCAATGAAGAGCTCACGGCCCTCCGGGCCGAGCAGGCAAGACTAGAGGCCTCTAACGACCCTGATGACAACGAGAAGCTTGCCGAGGTGTATGAGAAGCTCAATCTATGTGACTCGGATGCCGCAAGGGCGCGTGCCTCCAAAATCCTTGCGGGTCTGGGGTTTGATCAGGCGATGCAGGCGAGGTCCACAAAGTCCTTCAGTGGTGGCTGGAGGATGCGCATCTCCCTTGCCCGTGCTCTCTTCATGCAGCCAACTTTGCTGCTCCTTGATGAGCCTACCAACCATTTGGACCTCCGAGCTGTGCTTTGGTTGGAGCAGTACTTGTGCTCGCAGTGGAAGAAGACCCTAATTGTAGTGTCCCATGACCGGGACTTCTTGAACACTGTGTGCAATGACATCATACATTTGCACGATAAGAGTCTGCATGTTTACCGTGGCAATTTTGATGATTTCGAAAGTGGGTATGAGCAGAAGAGGAAGGAGATGAACAAGAAGTATGAGGTGTATGAAAAGCAGATGAAAGCGGCAAAGAAAACTGGGAGCAAGGCTGCACAAGATAAGGTTAAAGGTCAAGCACTGTCAAAGGCTCATAAAGAAGTAGCCAAGGGGAAGGGGAAGGGCAAGAATGTGGCGACCGATGATGATAATGTGAAGCCAGCAGATCTGCCACAGAAGTGGCTCGATTACAAAGTCGAGTTCCATTTCCCAGAGCCTACTTTGCTCACACCACCACTCCTTCAGCTCATTGAGGTGGGTTTCAGCTACCCAGGTCGGCCTGACTTCAAGTTGTCAGATGTTGATGTTGGCATTGACATGGGAACACGCGTTGCCATTGTTGGGCCCAATGGGGCTGGCAAATCTACTCTTCTGAATTTACTTGCTGGTGATCTTACCCCAGCTGAAGGAGAGGCAAGAAGGAGCCAAAAGCTGAGGATTGGACGATACTCGCAGCATTTTGTTGACTTGCTGACAATGGAGGAAAATGCAGTTCAGTATTTGCTCAGGCTCCACCCTGACCAGGAGGGAATGAGCAAAGCAGAGGCTGTCCGTGCCAAGCTTGGAAAATTTGGCTTGCCAGGTCACAACCATCTTACTCCCATTGTTAAATTATCTGGTGGTCAGAAGGCCCGTGTTGTGTTCACTTCAATATCAATGTCGCATCCTCACATTCTCCTACTGGATGAGCCAACAAATCACTTGGACATGCAAAGTATTGATGCTTTGGCTGATGCTCTGGATGAATTCACTGGAGGTGTGGTCTTGGTTAGCCATGACTCACGGTTGATATCTCGAGTTTGTGAAGATGAGCAGAAGAGCCAGATATGGGTTGTAGAGGATGGCACTGTGGAGAAATATGACGGCTCCTTTGAGGATTACAAGGATGAACTAATGGCAGAAATAAAGAAGGAAGTTGAAGAGTAATGCTGCTTATATTGAGTTGCACATTGCTTATTCTTTGTAGAATGAGCTGGTTTCTTGTCCTGAAATCCATGTACTACTAGCAGCTTTTGCTCGCTTTGGTCTGCATAATATTCATATCGTTTTTCATATGCACACAATATTTATATGGTCAAGATGAGCTATTTTTGCCTTTTGTATGTTACAAGAATCTGAGAATCTGGTATGTTTCTTTTGTTTGATTTTGTGCTCATGTATCCTGTATAAGGCATCTTGTGTGGTATACCTACATTTTTGCACTTTCTCATGTTGAATTACAAAATATCCACCATTATGTTCTGAGCTAATCAACTGATTATTGTTATATTTGTTCAAAGGCTTGTCATTGCATAAATACTAAGGCTATCAGATTATCGTTCTCTCTTCTAGTTTTTACATTGCTTGTTGTGAAATCATCAAGAGATGATTAGCTAGCATGTAACTAAATCGTTTGGAACTGACCAACTCTATCTGTAGTACAGAACAAGAATATCAACAGCAACTATCCAACTAAAATTTATCATGCTCAACAGAACTGTGAATCCAAAATAGCGCAGGCTTTGTAAAATTTACTTCGTGTAGTCAGACTGCAGAAACAGTGTGCTGACTCTGTTAAGTCTGATCATTGACGTAATAGATTCAAGTAGATCTACACCCTATGTTTTTCACGTGTCAGGGTGTTTCGTGTAGTCGGACTGCAGAAACAATGTGCTGACTCTGTTAAGTCTGATCATTGACGTAATAGATTCAAGTAGATCTACACCCTATGTTTTTCACGTGTCAGGGTGCTAGGTGAGTTTGTTTGGGATGTGTACGGGCAATTGGTTATGATGAACTGATTATATTTTAGTCTCCCACTGCTGAAAAGTGATCATTGCTCAGTATTCCTGCTGAATTCGATACTACTAGTACCAGCGAAGCGGTAAGGGTCAGAAAGAACATTTTTGGGCTCTGTTCTGAAGGAAACACTTATAAAGATAAAGGTTGCAAGCTAGCTTCAAACAATGTCTGGTCTAAGCTTGATTTGTACATAAAATCAGGGTTCAGTATTGTTCACAAGGGTGGATACTTGCTTCTGTACTAGTTAACTTTTTTCAGCCCGATTTTTTATTGACCAAGTCTTCCAATGGTTAATTGCTTCATCACCTTTTGCTCTCCCTGTTCGTACAATGCTTTGCTTAATTTGTTGAGGCTTGAGCGGTTTACTTAAATATGTCTTGCGTTTGTTCGCCTTCTTTTGGTCTATGAGAGTGTGGTGTTACTGAAAGTCTGAAACAATAGACTGGAATTGCTGCTGGATTTGTACCGACACTAATTCTATTTATTCAGGTTAGTTTTCTATGGTTTTTGCAATTGAATACGTGACAATGTTTCATCTCTGCTTGAAGTTTCGGCAGTAAATTATCTTACCTTTTAGTTGTGCTGGCGATTGTCTCTTCCCCCTCAGCGTATGCATGCTGTTTAATGTACAGGACTGCAGGTCGCTGTGTTGCATAGGCCTGGCAGCTCCTTGCTGGAGTGACTCAACTGAGCAGCAAAATAAAGAGGTCTGTAGCTGATTTCCAGCTTTGTTATAATACATTGCATACTTCCAGATCTTTCATTGACCTTGCCATCTCTATAGACGACTCCTATCAATTAATTGCTACTCACTTCTAAACTCTAAGGTCGGCTGATGCTTTTGCCCATCTCTACTGTACATTCTTAGTAAGCCTGCTTGAAATGTGAGGAAATGAGAAAACAAATTACTATTGTTAGAATTTCTTTCTTGGTCACATGTGCATAGGTATATGCATTATGATGCTCCAGCTAATCGAGCAAATGTTTTTTGAAATCTGCATGGACAGATGTTTTAGTCAAGAGTCAACTTTTAAAATTGCCTTGTTGAATTGTGGTCTCTGTATTCTATTTGCTGCTACTTTTCTTATGATAGCTCTGATGCAATCTGACTGAGGTCATAGTAAGATAGTTTTTGCTCCTCCAAACATTTCAGATTTTTGCAACTATTATGAGTAGAAATCAATGGAAGGGCGGGCTTGGCGCAGTGGTAGAGTATCTACACCTGTGTCCTTGGAGGAACTGGATTTGAATCAGCCTATTTGCATAAAGCAAGGGAAGGCTGCCTATAATTTCTTTCCCCAAACCCCACAATGTGTGGGAGCTTTTGGCACTGGATGCGCACTTTATAAGTAGAAATCAATACTATGTTGGTGAATCATGTTTCATGTGTGATGAGTAAAGTGAGCTTTCTGAAGTTAATGTTCTATCTGGACCTGTTAGCATATGTATACCTTTTGTACTTTTGGCCATTACCATTTTCGAGGGTTTATACTTACTGACAAACAGAGCTAGCTATTTCCAGACCACATATGGATCTACGGATGCGAGGGGTGCGGGTAGGGCTATCCGCCTCCCGCCTACTCTTGCCCACCGGGACTTGACAGGATAAGCGGGATATTAGGAAAGGGACACGACCCGCCAATAAACCCACGGATGCCTAGATATTCAAGATTTGTACATGTGTGAGAACGTGCCTGTGGTAAGATGGTTAGGAGGGTGGTTGTTCAGTCGGAGGCGATGTTCCCGCCGACAGCGAGGCGCCTGTGGTGACTTCGTCAATCTTAAGACTCGACCCGCCGGCTCAGTCTCTCGGAGGTGCTCATAGGGTAGGGTGTGCGTGTGTGCGTTCATAAGGGTGAGTGTGTGCATGTGTATGTGAGCGTCTGTGTTTGTACTGTGTTTTGCAAAAAAGAAAAGGATTTGTACACGTGTTATATCGCAGCAGCTGTGCAAACCATGGCCATCCAGGATGCGATCCTCGAGGGCGTGAAGAAATCGGCGGAGAACTCGTGCTCTTACTTCGGGGAGCTGCTGGAGTACCACATGGCCCTGCCGCTGGGGAGGGCGAGCACGGTGGGGTCGTTGCGCCGGTTCATAGCCTACGAGACAGACTTGGGTGGTCTGCGCCCCGCCAGGTCGAGGTCGTCTGGCACTGCTTGGAGCAAGGGACAACGGCGTGGTCCCGGTGTCGCTCGATGGGACATCTATGGGTAAGCGGGCGCCGCTGCTTAACCCATTGGCACAAAGCGGAATAACTGGGTTTCACTGGCAAGATGGGAGGCGGGCTTGAACTTGCATCCTTAGGGTAACTCCAACGGCCGATGTAAACGGACATGAATTACGTCCGTGTTTTATCTGTTTGGGTCGCCAAATAGATAGGCGTCCGGCCCATTTCCGCCCTTCCCTGGCCAGTGAACCCAACGCCGCGACCATTGAGTCCGTCGACTTTGGTTGCTCATGGCTGACAAGGGGGAAGATCAAGGAGGTCCTGCGACCATGAGGAACGTCCATCCGCAAGCCCGTTCGGCCACGGACTTGCTGGCTCTTCCTTCGCCACGACCGGGGCCAGCAACGGACTAGCTGACTCCTCCTGTTTTCATTCGTTGCTACGAAATATGTAACGACGCCGGGTTCCTAACAAAATTGGCCGCACATAGGCGGCGTCGCCAGCGGGGGTATGGCATCAATGGGAGCAGCATGCTCTGGCGGCCGCATCGGCATTGCGCGCACGTTTGTGGAGAGCGTGTGCCGCAGACATGGCTGCGCGGGCGGCTTGCTCCGTCTCGGTCTCCTGTGTCGCGGCCGCAGCTGCGCGGGCAGAGTAGGCCGCTTGCACCGCTTCCATGACGGAGTCGTCCTCATAGGCGGCTTCCTCCGGCCCGCCGGTGGGCGTACACGCGGCGACCCCCGCGACCCCGGCGGCGTACGCTTCCTCCTCGGCGTCGAACACGTCATTGTAGGCTTCCTCCGGCGTCCTCGTCGCCTGATCCGGCAGCTATGGCTGAGGCGGCTGCGGAATGACGACAGCCCACGCCGGACTCGTCACCATGCGACGAGAGAAGCTGCCGCGATGGCACGCGTCCACGCTCCGATGCACTCGCTTGACCTGGTCGACGAGATGTTGTGGTGGTGGCGGCGGGTCCATTCCGGCGCTTCGATCTACGAGAGGAGGTGGTGGCTGTCGTGGCTGGAAGATAGAGGCCGGAGCTAGGGTTTGTGCTTTAGGGTTTGCCCTTCCGGCGACCATTTAAAGAGCTCCACCGCCCACAATAAATGAAGTAGGTGGCCGTCGTAGACAATGACACGCGGGCCAGGGACGGACGCATGACGTAGAAACGCGGCCGACACAAATCTGGCCCAAATTTGGGCTGGGAATGAGTCGCCGCAGACAGAAAACAGACAGCGGTCCATTTACGTCGCCGCGTTGTGCCTTGGTTTTCGACCACGCGGATAGAAACGGACGCGTGCGGACTCAATGGGTCGCCCCGTTGGAGTTGCCCTTCTAATGGATCAAACTTGTTAATTAATTATTGCAGACATAAATTGTTAGCAGTCGCAGGAAAATGGTGCCAACCAAAACCTATTTTGTGCAAGGTAATGCCTGTAGTGATGTGGTCTATTAGCAATATGGGAAATATGATCCGAGATTCTTGATTACATTGCAGAATGAGGCATAATACTGCTCGCCCAAGTACAGTGGCATTTAAGGCTGTAATATTGATTGAGAATTTATTCCAATGTATGAAATAAGTCTAACCTAAATTTGTTTCAAAATATCCTGAATTAATTTACCAAAACTGATATTGAATCTATTGTCTGTCCCAACTGCACGCTGCAATTTGCAAGGCTCTGTGTACTTTGGGTCGATACTATTTCTGCATTGTTTCATTTTAAGTCTTCATGTTTCATTTCAGTCCTACTAGCTCTGTTCTGCAATATTTTGTCCTTATTTTTCTTGAAGTATTGTTCCATAATGTTTGTTAGTCTAGCAGGTATAGAAGGTGCAGCTTGGCATCACTTGAACCCTCCATCAATTTCTTTGCTTCCTGGTATAGAAAAGGAGCAGTTTGGCATACCAGAATATGGGATTTGTTTAATATTCCAGGAAGATGGAACTTTTGGTTCTTATTTTTTTGGTTGACTGATTTGCCATTTTGATTTTGGTTTTGTGTGGACTAGAGTGGATTACACTGGGGCCTGAAACTGTTTCCTTTACAGGATAGACTAGCTAAATCAGTTTTCTTGGCTAACGAACCACTCTGGCACCAACAAAAAATCTCAGAGCCCCATCTTTTTCTGCCTGGCTTTCCTAAGTGTTAGTTTTTACATTCTGGAAGTTTCTGCGCCTGGTGTTTTTTGGTGAATTTCTCGGCAACCAACGTGGCTCTGATTCAGAAAAGGAAGATGCTATATCAATTGACTTCTTCTAAAAAAAGAAAAATAAAGAAGAAAGGGGAAGAAAAGAAACCCCCCAATTTCTACATCCCGGTCCTGCGTGCTCACCTGTTCAATTGCTCCATTTCTTATTAACATTTGCACTGGTCAGTGGATTATAATAGTGCGGTTTGAGATGTTTGAGGAAGCATATGCTGGCAATACTCATGCGTATGAACAAGTGCGTTTCCTTTGTTGAAATATACAATGATGCCTCGTGCATCAGCAGGCAGACAGCATGGCAAAAGTGAGAGGTTTTGTCAGTAAAAACATTAGTGGACTCACACTGTTCGATGCTTTTCTTATTGAGGTGATCCTATCCACTCCACCAATCACTCGAACGATGTCTGAGTGGTGCGCTGCATGCGTTGCGGTGGACCACAGGATATCGAAGTGGATCCTGGTACTCTAGGGTTTTAGACTAATAGCTGGCCATATGTCGGGCAGGGCAGGGCCGGGCCGAAAAAAGCTCGGTGCAAAAAACTCAGGCGGTTTTAGACCAGTGTTTTGCATTCAGCACATGCATGAGCAACCACAAACAAACTCTTCCTTGCATGGTACTCCCTCTGTTCTGATTTAAATGTCGTCATTTGAATCGGGAATTTGTACTACCATAGTTCAAACTTAACAACATTTAAATCGGGACGGAGGAAGTACTATTCACAAACACGGTAGGACGTTTTTTTGTTAAAAGAAATCTCTAACTAGAGTTTAGAAAAAAGAGCTTTGTTAACCACAACGTCACAATAAGATGATGCATGAAGTTTACACCTGGTCTCCCTATAATAAGTCTAACATCCGTACCACAAGAAAAACAAAGTTTAACAAACCACAAGAAAAACAAAGTTTAACAAAAAAATAAAATCCTTCTAAGGTGTAGGAGGACTCATCGTGAATATATGTGTGACTAACTACTGAACACGCGTGACGCCCTAGCACAAAAAACTGGTTCGAACCCAAGTATGGGGGACCCAA
Organism: Poa pratensis; assembly: GCA_947311845.1. Classification (NCBI taxonomy): domain Eukaryota; kingdom Viridiplantae; phylum Streptophyta; class Magnoliopsida; order Poales; family Poaceae; genus Poa; species Poa pratensis. The sequence continues at coordinate 48,598,678 of CAMZMU010000066.1, forward strand.
AACAATTATTAAAAAAAATGACCAACAACATGATCTGGAACTTCGGAGACTCTCCCATTAGAGGAACCCCTTACTTCCGATGCGGGTGATTCCGAGGAAGGAAAGGGGGAAAAGAAAGGGGATGAAGATACCGAAACCGACCCTAAGAAATCTTCTTCATCCATACCCAAACCCGTAGGTGGGAAGCCCGAGTACCATGAGATTTCTCATGTGTATTCTCCCGACCCACCTATCCCTCATGCTCGCATAAACCCTTTAGGTCCTCCACCTAAGTTTAATGCATTAGCTTTTACTAGTTGGCAGCACTCAATGAGATCTCATGTCAACAGTGCCTCTATCGAGCTTTGGAGGATCATTCAAGTGGGATACAAGGCCGTGGATCCAAACAACTTGACAAGAAGAGAGGTGGCCGATGCTCAACTCAATGCCACCGCTCTACACATGCTTGAACTTGCCGTTGGAGAAAAGGATCTTCATCACATTCAATATCTCACCACCGCCAAGGAAGTTTGGGATTGTTTCTCCACGGTGTTTGTTGGAAATGAGAGCATGAAGAGGAATAGATATGATGCCTTGAGCAATGATGCCGAGGGGTTCTACATGCTTGATAGTGAGAATCATGAAGAGATATATGAAAGACTCAAGACCATTGCCCAAGCCTTTTATAACCTCGGGGCAACTTATGTGGATGATGCTTGGATCAAGAGGAAGTATGTGAATGCCCTCATGCCCTTCGAGCCCGTTGACTTGAAGGCACTACAAGGAAGACACAAGTACACAACTACCTTCAAATGACATCCAATGAAGTGATGCAAGAAATGCAAGCTTTCAAGGTTGCCACCAAGAATGCTCAAGACATTCGTGCTAGGGCCATGGGGATGAAACAAGGCACCTCTCTTGCGTTGAAGGACAAAGTGGTGGTCCAAAAAGAAGATGTGGAGGTTGATGAAGGATCATGCAACAGGCTCCCCGAAGATCTCCAAGAGGCCTATCATGAACACTTGGCTCTTGCGTCAAGAGAATTTTGGCGTGACCCAGCCAAGGCAAAGGCTCAAGTTGATCAAAGGAACAATCCAAGTGGGAAGAACGAGTTTGCACCCAAGACAAGGACATGCTTTAATTGTCATGACAAGTATCACTTTATCAAAGAGTGTCCTTATGAGAATAGAGAAGAACACGGTGGAAGGCTTGTTCCCAAGGATTAAGCAAAGATGATTCAAAAGAAGCCTTTTGTCAATAAGAGGACATTCATCAAGAAGCCATCAAGAATTGTGTTGGTGACTCAAGAAGAGTATCCTTCCGATGATTCCGAAGAAGAAGAAGAAACCACTCGTGATGTGGCCGCATTAGCTATCACATCAACTTCACCACCTTCTCTCTTTGAATCCCCCAATGAGAACATCAACAACAACACCGTTCATTGTCTCATGGCCAAAGCTACCGAGGACTATGCTTTCGGAGGGTCAAAATGGGTGCTTGATAGTGGATGCACAAGTCATATGACCGGAAGCAAGGAGCTCATGACGGAGTTGAGATCAAATACAAATCATCTAACCGTCACTTATGATGATAAATCAAAAACGGAGGTAAAGGGCCTCGGCAAGGTGGTAGTAGCAAGGGATATAACCCTTGTGAATGTCATGCTTGTCGAGTCCCTCGGTTACAATTTGATGTCCGTTTGTGCACTTAATAAGATGAGTTTTGCCGTCCATTTTGATCTTGATATTGTGGTACTCATGTGGAGCAAGACTCTAAAGGTCGCTTTCGTTGGGTACGTTGAACATGAGTTCGCTTTTGGGGTCAACCAACTCTCAAGCAATGTGCCTATTCGGAAAGGCCGACGTGGGGTGGTTGTGGCATCGCCGCTTGTCCCATGTCAATATGAGAACTTTGAAAAGTCTTCAAAGGGTGGCCACATTCTTGGTCTAAGAGAAAATGTTTCTTTTTCTAGAGATCGTCTTTGTAGGGCTTATGTTGAAAGAAAGATGCATGACTCTCCCCACCCAAGCAAGACCATTATTTCATCAAAGAGGATATTGGAACTTCTTTATGTTGATCTCTTTGGTGCCATCCCTCAACCAAGTCTTTGTGGGAAGAAGTATTGTTTGGTGATTGTTGATGACTATTCAAGATTTACTTGGGTTTATTTCTTTAAGTCGAAGGATGAGACTCAACAAGCCATCATCGACTTCTCCAATGAAGTTCAACGTCAACACAATGTTCCCATATTGACCTTTAGGAGTGACAATGGCTCCGAGTTCAAGAACTACACCTTAAATGAGTTTCTTAGTGAAGAGGGAATTCGTCATCAATATTCCGCTGCATATACCCCTCAACAAAATGGTGTAGCTGAGAGAGGAAGAACCGGACTATCATGGATATGGCAAGGTCCATGTTGGCGGAGTTTAAATCTCCACTCTTCTTGTGGGCCGCGGCCATCTCCACGGCGTGTCATTAATCAAACCGGCTCTTCTTTCGCAAGGGCAAGAAGCTAACCCCTTATGAGATGCTCACCGGCAACAAGCCCAATGTCTCCTACTACCGAGTATTTGATTGTAAGTGTTTCTATAAGATCAAAGGTGTTTGTTTGTCTAAGTTTTAGTCTAAAGATTTAGAGGGTATTTTGTTGGTTACGGTGCCGAATCCCACACTTATAGAATCTACGACAAATCCTCCAGGAGAGTTGTGGAATCTTGTAGTGTGGAGTTTGATGAGAATGACGGCTCCCAAGTGGCGCAATTTCATGTTTGTGATGTAGATAATGAGGAACCTCAAGATGCAATAAGAAGAATGGGCGTTGGATTCTTTCGCCCCATTGAGATCCATCATGAGCCTCCTCAAACAAGTCCAAGCTCCATTCAAGTGGAGACCTCATCATCACAAGTTGAACCGGCGCCTACCATGGAAGCAAATGATGCACCAACCCAAGAACAAGTTCAAGACCCTCCTCAAGTTGACCAAGTTGCTATGCAAGAACCAAGATCTCCTATTGTTGATGCTAGCCAAGGTCATGACCAAGATCAATCCTCTCCTTCTCATGAAGATGTGCAAAATGATGATCAAGGTCAACATTCCGGTCAAGACGGGGACTCAAATGATCAAGATGATCAAGAGATACCTCCTCGCTCCAATGAGGATATCGAAGCCCGTCGTCAAGCAAGAGTTGCAAGAACATTGGAATTGAGGAGCCATAAGCTAGAAGAGGTTATTAGTGACTTGAAGAGCAAGGTTACCACAAGGGGGCAATTGGCAAGCTTTAGTGAGCATCAAGCACATATCTCCATGGTGGAACCAAAGAAAGTATTTGAAGCTTCTAAAGATTCGGATTCGTTGGAAGCCATGCATGATGAACTTAATAACTTCAAGCGCAACAAGGTGTGGAAGTTAGTTGAGAAGCCCAAAGAGTGTCGCAATGTTATAGGCACTAAGTGGATATTCAAGAACAAGAAAGATGAACATGGAATGGTTGTAAGGAACAAGGCAAGATTGGTTGCACAAGGGTATTCTCAAGGCATTGATTTTGGAGAGACTTATGCACCCGTGACTCGTCTTGAGTCCATCCGTATCCTTCTTGAATATGCATCACATCATAACTTTAAATTACAACAAATGGATGTGAAAAGTGCCTTTTTAATGGTCCTTTAAAGGAGTTGGTATATGTTAAGCAACCCCGGGTTTCGAGGATCCCAAGTTCCCTAACCATGTCTACAAGCTCGATAAGGCGCTCTATGTACTTAAACAAGCTCCACGTGCGTGGTGTGAGCACCTTAGAGAGCTTCTAGTAGACCGTGGATTTGAGGTTGGGAAATCGATCCCACTCTCTTTACTAAGAGGGTTAAAGGGGAGCTTTTCTTTTTTTTGACATGAAAGTGGAGCTTTTCATATGCCAACTTTATGTTGATGATATTATCTTTGGCTCACCTAATAAAGCTTTTAATGATGAATTTTCAAAGCTCATGACCGATAGGTTTGAGATGTCCATGATGGGAGAGTTGAAGTTCTTTCTTGGTTTTGAGATCAAGCAATTGAGAGAAGGGACTTTCATCTCTCAAACCAAATATATCCAAGACATGCTCAAGAGATTTGATATGCAAGATGCTAAAGAGAAGCGCTATCCTATGGATACCAAATGTCATCTACAACTTAACCCAAAGGGTATAGATGTCGATCAAAAGGTATACCGTTCCATTATTGGTTCTTTGCTCTATCTTTGTGCATCTAGACCCGATGTTGTGTTGAGTGTAGGGGTATGTGCAAGGTATCAAGCCACTCCTAAAGAAAGCCACATGGTGGCGGTCAAAAGAATCCTTCGATATTTGGTTCATACCCCAAGGTTTGATTTGTGGTATCCAAAGGGCTCAACTCTCTCTCTTTGTGGGTACACGAACTCGGATTGGGCGGTGATCATGATGATAGGAACTCAACTTCCGGGGCATGCCAATTCCTTGGTAGGTCCTTGGTGAGTTGGTCTTCTAAGAAGCAAAATTGTATATCTCTTTCCACCGCCGAAGCTGAGTATATGGCCGCCGCTAGTGCATGCACTCAATTGTTATGGATGAGGCGAACTTTAAAGGAATACAGTGTCAATTGTGACAAAGTGCCTCTTTTGTGTGACAATGAAAGTGCTATCAAGATCGCCCACAATCCGGTGCAACATTCAAGAACCAAGCATATTGAGATTCGTCATCATTTTATTCGAGATCATGTCGCCCGTGGAGATATTGAGCTAGGCTATGTTCCCACAAGAGATCAACTTGCCGATATTTTCACGAAGCCACTTGATGAAGCAAGGTTCGCTTTTTTAAGGAATGAGCTAAATATCGTGGATTCAAGGAGCTTGACTTGATTATCTTGCATATACACCTATTTTTTGACTATCTATTTGGTTTAGGTGTAGGCATGGACATAGGGGGAGTGCGGTCCTAATACATTGGACTATCCCTCTCCCCATTATGCCGACATTAAAAACTCATTTGCCTATCTATATTCGTTCTATGAAAATGTGAGCTTCAGTGACGAGTATTGGTTGTGAACCCAAGATATATCTTCGCGGTGTCATGCCAGACACTCATACATGGTGGCCTAGGCCACCGCCCTCTTCTTTGTGAAGAGTTGGTGTTATTTGGATTTGATTTGCCTATCTAGTATTCTCATGGAAACCATGCTCAATCTTGGTTTTTATGTGTGTTTGCCTCTTGCAAGACTGAGTGTGAAGTACCATTTTCAGTTTGAGCTTCTAAATCCCAAGCCTCATCTTACCTACAAACTTTCTCTCTCGCACAAGTTCTCTTTCCACAAAAATTTGGGTTTTCGGTGGAGGCCCCGGTAGTACTGCCCGGTGGAAGCCGGTAGTAACGGGCTCTGAATCTAAGCAGTGTCAAAACTTCTCGAAAAGATTCAGGCCCCGGTAGTACCGGCTACCCGCCCCGGTACTACCGGGCGAGGAAGGTATCTCAAAGTCAACCCGTGCGGGCTGGGTGGGGGTTATTCCCCTTTCTTCCCCAACCTGCACGACATCCACCCTGCCGCCCCCTCCGTTCTCCTGTCCGGCTGCCGCCCAGGTCACCGGAATTCGCGCCTCTCTGGCCAGATCCACTCTGTGGGAGCGTTTCCCTCGTCGATCTCCTCCATGGCCTCCGGTATTTCCTCGATTCTTTCACTCCTTGGTTCTCTATCTTGTAACCTAGATGCATTTGATGAATGTCACCGGTAGCTCCGCGTTCGACGATTAAAATTGGTGGGAAGATCACTTAGGCCAGTGGGTTGCCTGGTACTAGTTAATTTGTGTGGATTTGTGGTTGAATCTCTCAATTTTGTGGCACTTCCTGTCGGCGTTGTGGTTCCCGGGGGACCCAAAGCCGTTGGCGCGTGGGGCGCAAGTCAGGGCGCAGAGGATAAGAACCTCGAACTTCATGCCGGGAAAGGACAAGGAGACGCCATCCCCCCTTTTTGGGAGCGAGAAGGGGCGCCGACTTCAGGATAAGAAGGGAGCCATCTCGCCCCTCACAGCACGAAGGCGGGAAGGAGCAAGACGGGGAAGCCCCTCAGGCGGATCTTCTCGAAGATGTCGTAGGACGAGGGCCTCCGGTATCTTCGAGGAGCTCGCCCCAGGGAAAGTCCCAGGCGACGGATGAAAGGGGGACTTGGGATAAAAACGCCGGAGGGCGGAAGTCCCAGGAACGTCTTCCCGGGAAGGTCGGGAACCCGCAATGTGGCAGAAGCCTTCTGCCCTACAGCCAAGGCAGGGATCGCTTCGCGGGCATGGCAACCCCGGCGAGCATCACTGACGGGATAGCGGGCATCACTTGCCTGGTGCAGACGCGACAACGATGGGACCTTACGCGCCGCCCACCGGGCACGGACAAAAGGAGAAGACACAAATCGCAGGCCATCGACAAGACAAAACAAGACAGGCCGTCCCTCTGTATCGGCGGGACGTGCGGCATGGGCGGCAGCACGGTGCCGCATCGCCACGAGGATAACCGGCGAGCGCCACGCTGCCACGAAGGAGGTCGGCGACCACCACCTTGGCACGAGCTCGACGCATGCCCTTCCTCGGTGGCACGCATGCAGCATGGCCAACTGTGGTAGCCCCTTGGCATATAAAAGGAGGCCCCAGGCTATGCGGGTGAGGAGGACGGACAGAAGGAGGGAGTAGAGAGAAAACCGTAGCTAGCTTTCCACTTAGGCTCGGGGCTGGGAGAACGAACCCCGGGAACTTCCCTGAGTTAGTTCTTCCTTCAACCACCAGAGTTGTGAAGGCCCTTGGGTTTCCACCATTGTAATCCACCACCACCACCATCACCGCAATACAGTCAGACAAGCAGGACGTAGGGTGTTACGCGGCAGCGCGGCCTGAACCTGTGTAAAATCTCTGTGTGCTTTGTGTTGAGAGCGGGAAACTGACTCGGAGCACCTCGTGCCCTCCTACCGAACAAATAGGGGGTGCTCGGCATCCCCGGTGTCCGCGTTCTGATATGCGACACTTCCTGTTTGAATCGGGCCACCCGGTACTACCGGCCGTACAAAATCGACTTGAATCAACTAAAAATTACACCTGTTAACTAGTTTGTTTCTCATTTCCTTGAACATGTGCACTTATCTTTGTTCCCTCCCTACCTATTCTTGCATTTCACAGGTAGTCGTCGTGGTAGTAAGAAGAAGAGGCAAATGGAGGAAGATCTTGAAGAAGAAGAAGAAGAAGAAGAAGAGGAGATTTTGCCAACGAAGAGCACTGTCCATACCCGTGCTAAGCCATCTGCCCGCACTGCTGTTCCCCCAAAGAAAAAAGCCCGTAAACCTCTTCATCTTTGGAAGAATGATGATTATCAGAAACCCCGTGAAGAAAATCCGCATGAAACGGATCGGTCACCTCTTGTCCGTCACCCTCACTTCCACACCAATGATCAAGAGACAATCTACAAGGATATTTATGTTCACAAGAAGTACAAGGTGGTTGTCCAACATACTATTGACATTCCCTATATGAGAGACCCAAAGCACAAGGGATATTTTGATGAGACACTTGCCATGTGTGAAGAGTTTGGGCTGCTAGATATCATGAGGATCAACCATTCATATATTGAGTACTATATTGTCCAATTCTTTGCCATCGTGTACTTTGACCATGATGATGCAAGGACCATCAAGTGGATGACCATGGACACCTTACTTGAAGCTACATGAAGGAGTTTGGTGTTGTTTTAGGCTATGAGGACAATGGAGAACTCTCTCCTAGTGGTTGGAGGTGTCATGAAGAAAATCAGTCCAGCTCCAAGGATGTCCTTGAACCAATCACTATGGAAAATGGCACCCTTGGCCAGACTGCTCATCTAGTTCGCCCCTTTGAGATTCTTCACCGCATCTACAGAGAGACAATTGCTCCTCGTGCGGGAAATTGGGATCAAGTTCATGGATTTGTTTTTGACCTCCTCAAGTTCTCCAAGGAAAACCAAGGAACCGGAAAAAGACTTGATGTCATGGACTTCATGTGGAACGAGCTCTGGTCCAGAGTCATTGTTAGGAGGGCACCTATTTTTGGACCATTCATTATGAAGCTTATTAGTCGTAAGTGGTCCCTAGCCAAGAATGGGAAAGACATCATGCTTGATGGCAGTCCCATTGTGTCACATCCGGTGAAGGAACCTCGGGTCAAGGCACATAACCCTCCCAAGCGTGCTGAACTTGATGCTGAGGCTGCTGCTGCGGCTGCTAGTGGGAGTGCACCACCTCTTGAGGAGCCTTCATGGTTCAAGAAGATGCAGATTAAGGCCAAGAGGGCCTTTTTCCTCAAGCTTGATTTAGAAGATCGCATGTATGAGGCTCATGTGTTTTACAAGAAGGCAGCTCAACGTCAGAAGGCTATGATGTAACAGCCCAACGTTGTGAACCTGAAATTCTGTATAAAATTTTCACTTTTGTGTCCTCCATCGCATCATGGCATGCATGCATCATTGCATCCTCTTTGCAACTTGCTAAACAACCACTACATTGGGTTGGAAAAATTGGAAAACTAAAATACCAACTTGCTCCAACAATTTAACAAAACATTGAAAGCATCCAAAAGTTGTAAAACAAAATCTACTTGACATCTTACATTTGTCAAGGAAGTTTAAGAGTTCAAAATTAATATTTTGAGTTGCTTCAAATTTCCAAATGACTATGGAGTTGTATTTTAGCAAAATGCCCTGTTTTGAACCTATGAGCAAATGTTGTCAAAAACATTTTATTTGGCTATGCCAATTTTTGTGGTGCTTCTACTTGTTGGTAGGAGGCTACTGGATTTTTCTCAGATTTTTATAAAATGTCTAAGTGCCCTGATAAAATCCATTGAATTGTTGCTGGAATTTTTTAAAAAAGAACTGGAGGACCTATCCGTGATGGAATTAGTTCAGCCAGGGGCTTCTTTGCAAAGCCACTTTTCTTCTTCCCTGTAGCCAGGAGCGCACTGGCGCCATGCCGCGCTTGTGCATGCCGCTCCGGGCCCCCTCTCTGCCATCCCTCGCCAGAAGAGGAGCACGCGACCACGACCTGCTCCGCCTCTGCCCTGTCCCCGATTTTTTCCCCGTTCCCCTCTCTCCTTCTTCCCCACGGAGCCGCACCCGCGCTCGCGGTCGCCGCCACATCGCCGGCGTTCGGGAGCTCCCCGAGCCAAGCCCGGACCGCCATTAGCTCCGCCTCGCCGTGCTGCTCCTCCCCGCGGTAGGAATCGCTCGGGGTTGCTGCGAATCGACGTCGCCGTGTCCATCTTCCTCGTCGCCACCCGAGCTCCGCCACGCTCGATTGCGTCCCCGTCGAGCCACCTCCGGCCAGTCCATCGCCGTGCCCGAGTCCGTGGTGAGCGCCTGGACCTCACTGGTCCCTTTCCCCTCTCCCTCTCTCGCCGTATCCTCGCCGGAGCGTCGTAGCCATCGCCGCCGTGCTGCCCACCGTGGCCTCCCTCGCCAGCTCGCACGCCCGGTCGGGAGACCGGCTTAGCCGGGCTGCATACCGGGCCTCTCGGGTGCACAGCCGGTCCCAGAGCCGGCCCAAACCGGGCGGGCTGCCGGGCAGCTCTGTTAGCAGGCCGGCCTCAAAACCGGCCCAACCGGGCTGGAGGCCGGTTACACAGATTGTTTTTTTTCTGCTGCAGTTTCTTTTTCCTTTTCCCCTCTAGCGCAATGTTTCCGGCTACTCCCTCGCACTCCAGGGACATCGACTCCGATGTTTGTCGTGTTTCATCCCTCTCTCTCTCGACTTCGAGGAATTAAAATATTATTGTTGTAAAACTAAATTATTTAAATCATAAATTTAAAAGAGGAAGTTATAAAGGTAATAACTTTTTATCCGGATATCAGGAAATTGTGTTCCTCATACCAAAATGTTCAGAAAAATGTGAATCACCTAGAATCATCATCGTTATGCATAATTGCTCACAATTACAATAATGTACTCTTGTAGTAATTATAATCACTAAGTTTAAATATGGGGTTTAATTCCAAATAATGCCAGAAATATAACGGGGACCCCATTTAACTTGTTGATCATGTTCAATGCTTCTAGGGTGCATTTAAAATGTCATATCATCATCCTTGTATGCATTGCACAATTGCCATGTGTTGATTGTTTTCCCGGTGTTGTTTGTGCCTCGGTAGATCAAGGAGGTGAAGTGCCACCCCCGTCTCGTGACGATCCGTACTACCAGCACCTTGATCAAGGCAAGCGTAATCCCCCTCTGAGCATATCTTATCCTATTTTCCGCAAGTATTTTCTCCACTATAGTATTGCATGCGGTTCTAAATGTCTTTTGCCTGGATTAGAGTATCCTACTAGTTGCATTAGAGTCCTGTTGACATTACCTGTATCCTTCCTATTAACCACAGGTTTGAAGTGTTGGCCCGGGATAATTATACTTGCTATGAATATGCTTAGCCATGCTTAGTTAAATGCCTAGTGGTACTATGGTGGTACATGCTGGAAACAGGTGTTAACTTGTGACAGTGATGTTGATGGTGGAGAATTGTGGAGATGGATAATAAAATGCTAAGAAGGTGGGGATGAGAGGCCACATGGGATGTGGTGGGTTGTCTCGTTCTTGCCGCCTAGGTGCGAGTTCTGCACATCCTGAACCAAGACTGAGCGTGCAACCATGCGTGAGGCCTATGCAATTGCAGGAACCCTCATAGACTAAATAACTCGAGCGGGGCTAGCCAGGTCCTCTAGTTTGGTTTTCCATTTGCGCGTGCGTGATGGTGGTGAACTGTGATGAGGCTGATGGCGTTAGGAAAATGAGTGGCCACGGGGCAGTTAGTTGGAGCTGCTGCTCCGTCCTCACTGATGATCCTGGAGAGTCCTTAACGAGGGAGAAGTCGACACCGCTCCCACCCAGCCGGCTTTCCAAGGAAGAGAGCTAATGCGCAGGTAATGGGCCGGACGGTACGCGTGGCGAAGGAACTGGGGCCCCTCGGGACTCCGGGGACTTCTACTTTGTACACCCCTGCAGGGATAAATCTTTTCGAAAAGCCGTGTCCACGGTTACGGACGACTTGGGAATGGACGATGATCATAGAATAACTTTAACGGAATGATTAAAACTTGGGTACTAGAGGTACCATTTCACGAATGTAAGGTTGACTTCCTCGAGGGTGATTCGGGGAGGTGCCTTTGATGAACAGGTACAATGGTGATGTTGGTGATGGTTGAGAGAGGTGATCTCAAAGAAAAGAGTTACTTCTTACCCCTCTTTGAAAATATTCTGATTAGTCGATGCCATGGAGTCATGTTTTATTAAATAAAATCAGCTTTATGCAAAAGAGCCATAAAACTTTGAAAGCCTCATCGAGCATATATTAGCTCTTAATCTTGCGAGTTCGTCGAACTCAACGTCTTTGCTTTTGTTTCAGAGGAGGACTTCACCGACCTCGAAGGTGGGTTCTTTGTGGACGTCGACGAGTAGTCTGGGGTTCCCAGGTGGCAGCTTGGGACATCCTGGAACAGCTGGCGCTGTGATGTTTATCTGTAGGCCTCTTAGGCCATATTTGGTTCTTGTTGTTTAGAACAACCTATTTGCTTCCGCTTGATGTAATGTTGGGTCTGTGACCTCTGGTTGTCATTTGCTATCTTTCTCTGTATAAGAGTTGAACTATATGATTTTGTGTCGTAGAGTCTGTGATGTGCCAGTTGTTCCACAAGTCTTGATCTTACTATTATGCTTTGATAGTTGTGCCTGTGTTAAGGCATCAATCGGGGTGTTGCGTTGTCTGGAGTGAGGTGTACCCAGCAACGCCTGCCAAAGGTTTTGGCCGGGGATTGGTAAACCCGTAACCTCCGGTTGTATCGCTTAACCGGTGACACACAGCATCACTGTATAGCAGTCGGGTCGGGGCGCCACAAGTTGGTATCAGAGCAGTACTGCCTGTAGGAAACCCTTCTACTGGTCGATGTTGAGTCTAGTGTTTGTGAAAATATTTTTAACCTAAAAATGAGTTGTGAAAACCATCTTAGGATTCTTTTTACTCCTTATCTGGTTACCCTCTAATCTCGGAGCAATCTTACCTCGATTTGAGTTTAAAGGTTTTACTTCTCACCTGTTACTTCAAAATTAGAAACGGGGTGGGTTCGACCTTTAGTGTTATGTGTCACGTTGCTCCCGCTGCGTTGCAATCCCAAATCAACTCAGATGTTTCTACCAAATCAATCTTTTGATCCTTTCTTTGGGTTTTAACCCACGGACTTGAACATAAGGTCCCGGATTGTGTCAACTAGAGTGTGTTAAGTTGTGATTTCTTAACTCTCACTAGTAGCACATGATGCTGATCTTTGACCCAAGTTCTATCTTGTTGTTTTCCTTCTCGCAAAGTATTATCGTCCCTAGTCTGTGTACTTGTGAAGACGCTAATGCTATTGTTCGACCATTCGGAGAAAGATACTAACTGTGTCATTGTCAAATCTCCAGAATGGCTCGAGGAGGTGGAGGCCGTGGTGGTCGCGGTAACCACAATGATGATGAGGATGATCTGCCGCCACCACCCTCGATGGCTGAGGTCTTGATGGCCATTGAGGAGAACCGTGGGCGCAATGAGCGCTTGCTTGAGCAGTTGGTGCAGCAGAATGCACGGAGGAACGAGTGCAACACTCTCACGAGTTCCTGCGCTCCAGCCACCCACCTTTGCTGATGCTAAGGAGCCACTGGAAGCTGATGATTGGCTTCGTGCTTTGGAGCGCAAGTTCTCCGCGCTGCATGTCCCATTGGCTGAGCAAGTCAACTTTGCCACCTATCTCTTGGTTGGTGCTGCTGGCTGTTGGTGGGAAAGCCATGTGGCTTTGTTTCCAGCCAACCATGTCTTCACCTGGGCTGATTTCCGCACTGCCTTCCGTGCGGAGTACATTCCCCAGCCGATCATGGACTTGAAGAGGAGGGAGTTCCTGGATTTGCAACAGGGACGGATGGACCTCCGCACTTATGGTCGTGAGTTCAACCATCTCTCGTTACGCCCCAAGGGACGTGACCAATGATGCTGACAAGCAAGAGCTGTTCCGCAAGGGTCTGAATCCGCAGCTCCGCTATGAGCTATTGCCCTTCAGGTTCCAGACCTATCAGGAGCTGTTCAACCAGGCTTTCACTCTTGAGCAAGGAAGAAAGGAACTTGAAGCTTCCAAGAGGCCCGCACATGGGGACCACCAGAGTTCCTCGGGTTCTGAGAGCAAGAAGCGCAGGGTGTTTGTTCCCTACAGCGCCGTACCTCGTGCTCCATTCATGCCGAGAGCCGGGATACAGGCCACCTCCTCCGCGCCCCACTACTTCGACACTTGGGTAGGCGGAAGTGGGTACCGTCCTATGCTACCTGCTCCACCTGGAGTCACTTGCTACACCTGTGGCCAGGCTGGTCACTACTCCAGGGAGTGCCCCCAGAAGGCACCTCTCGCGATAACTCCTGCACGAGCCCCTGCCACTCCAACTGGCAAGGCTGGACCTATTGTGCGTGGTCGCCTGAACCACGTCTCTGTTGAAGAAGCTGAAGATGACCCCGGCGTTCTTATGGGTGAGTTACGAATCAACGGCAATACAGCTACCTTTGTTTGATTCTGGAGCATCGCATTCATTCATATCCATAGCGTTTGCAAAAGACCACAACATACCGTTCGAGAAAATGAGACGTCCCATGACGATCTCCACTCCTGGTTCCAAATGGCAAACCGATGGGTTACTCCTGAGGTCCAGATTAATATAGGTTCCTTGTCTTTTCCTTATGCCTTGGTAGCTCTGAAGTCCAAAGGCATTGATGTCATATTGGGCATGAACTGGCTAGCCAAATACCAGGCTAATCTCGACTGTGCTGCCAAGACCATTACTGTGACCGCTCCTTCCGGTGACATTGTGGAGTATTGGCCTGCAACATCAATACCTCCGTCCGCCGTCGTACCCAAGTCACCTGAGATTCTCTTTGCTTTATGGAAGGCGAATCCCCTCCTGAAATCCAGGACATACACGTGGTGTGTGACTTCCCGGATGTGTTCCCGGAAGAATTGCCTGGCATGCCTCCTGACCGAAGTGTGGAGTTTGTCATAGATCTACTTCCCGGTACGCTCCAATTTCCAAGAAGCCCTACCGTATGCCGGTGGAAGAGTTGGCTCTGTTGAAAGAGCAAATTGATCAGCTGTTAGCAAGGAGTTCATCCAGCCTAGCAGTTCACCTTGGGGTTGTCCGGTACTCTTTGTCAAGAAGAGGGATTCTACCGTGCCTCGTCTAGTCTCTGACTATAGACCGTTGAATGCGGTGACAATCAAGAACAAGTATCCTATTCCTCGCATCAATGATCTGTTGGATCAGTTAGCTGGTGCAACGTATTCTCCAAGATGGATCTGAGGTCAGGCTACCATCAGATAAAAATCAGAAAGGAGGATATTCCAAAGACGGCATTTGTTACTCGTTATGGCTCATATGAGTATACCGTCATGTCCTTTGGTCTCACAAATGCCCCAGCTACTTTCATGAGGCTCATGAACTCCATTTTCATGGATTATCTTGATAAGTTTGTTGTCATTTACATCGATGACATCCTCATCTATTCCAAAACCAATGAAGAGCATGAGGAACATCTTCGTTTGGTTCTGACAAGACTTCGTGAACACCGTCTCTATGCCAAGTTCTCCAAGTGTGAGTTTTGGTTGGATAAACTTGTCTTCCTTGGACATGTAATATCTGCCAATGGTGTGGAAGTCATCCCCGACAAAATTCAAGCTATTCTAGACTGGAAAACTCCAATGTCAGTCAAGGACATTCGTAGCTTTCTCGGATTGGCGGGTTACTACCGCCGATTCATCGAAGCTTTCTCCAAAATAGCCAAGGCATTGACTGACCTTCTCAAGAAGGATAGAAAGTTCGTATGGACTGCCGAAGCTGAAGAGAGCTTCCAAGCCCTGAAAGCCAAGCTCACGTCCGCTCCTGTGCTTGTCCTGCCGGACACAAGCAAGGATTTCGTCGTCTTCTGTGACGCCTCTCTACAAGGTTTGGGCTGTGTGCTAATGCAAGATGGCCATGTTGTGGCTTATGCTTCTCGCCAACTTAAGCCGCATGAGCTCAATTACCCTACTCATGATCTAGAGCTTGCCGCGGTGGTCTATGCTTTGAAGCAATGGAGACCATACCTGTTTGGTAACCGATGCGAGATCTTCTCGGATCACAAGAGTCTAAAGTACCTCTTCACCCAGCCGGATTTAAATCTCAGGCAAAGGCGTTGGTTGGAGTTAATCACGGACTACAATGTGAGTCTGAACTATCAACCCGGCAAAGCAAACGTCGTGGCTGACGCGCTAAGTCGGAAGTCCTATTGCAACAATCTGATGATTGAACAAGCCCAACCTTCCCTTTATGAAGAATTCTCCCGTTTGAACTTGGAAATGGTTCCCTCCGGCTATCTAGCAAATCTGGAGATCAAATCTACTCTTGTAGACCAGATCAAGGATGCCCAGAAGCGTGACAAGGGTATTCTGAAAATCAAGGACAACATTGCTAGCGGGAAGTACAAATGCTTCTCTGTCGATGAATCCGGAGTTGTTTATTTTGGTGACCGTCTAGTGGTACCCAAGAAGCGGAAATTGAGAGAGCTGATCCTTCAGGAGGCTCATGATACACCTTTCTGTATCCATCCCGGTAGTACCAAGATGTACCAAGACCTTCGACCACAATTCTGGTGGACCCGTATGAAACGGGAAATCGCCAAGTTTGTTGCTGAATGCGACACCTGTCGTCGGGTAAAAGCTGAACATCAAAGACCACCTGGCACTCTCCGCCCTATCGCAGTTCCCGAGTGGAAATGGGATGAAATTGGTATGGACTTCATCACCGGATTTCCCCGGTCTCCTAAGGGCAACAATGCAATCTGGGTAATCATTGATCGTCTTTCCAAGGTTGCTCACTTCCTACCAGTCCGCGATGAGATACATGCTAGTCAACTCGCTGACCTATATCTGGCTCGTATTGTTCCATTGCATGGGGTCCCTTTGAGGATCATCTCTGACCGTGGAAGTATCTTTGTCTCCAAGTTCTGGCAGAGTTTCCAAACTGCTATGGGAACTCGTCTCAACTTCAGTACCGCCTACCATCCCCAAACCGATGGTCAGACCGAAAGGGTAAACCAAGTCCTGGAAGACATGCTCAGGGCATGTGTAATCTCTTTTGGCACGAATTGGGAAAAGTATCTCCCTTTCGCGGAGTTCTCCTACAACAACAGCTATCAAGCTAGTCTGGGCATGGCTCCCTTCGAGGCTCTTTATGGAAGAAAATGCCGCACTCCGCTGAATTGGTCCGAAACCGGAGAGAGAGCACTCTTTGGTCCTGATGTGATCAATGAAGCTGAGGAGAAGGTTCGAATCATAAGAGAGAATCTGAAGATTGCTCAGTCTAGGCAGAAGAGCTATTATGACAAGCATCATCAAGAGGTACACTATGAAATTGGTGATAAAGCGTATCTCCGCGTCTCTCCCCTCCGTGGCGTTCGCCGCTTCGGAATCAAAGGGAAATTGGCACCTCGCTATGTTGGTCCTTTCACCGTTTTGGGCAAGCGAGGAGATCTTTCGTATCAATTGGAGTTACCGGTCAAGTTCCCAAATGTACATGATGTGTTTCATGTCTCTCAACTTCGCCGGTGTTTCAAGGATCCGATCAATGGGGTCAATCATGAGGAGCTAGATCTACAAGAAGACCTCACTTATCGTGAGCATCCTATCCGTGTCTTGGACGAAGCCGAAAGGAAGACCCGCAACAAGGCTACCAAGTTCCTCAAAATCCAGTGGTCTCACCACTCCGAAGAAGAAGCAACTTGGGAACGAGAGTCTAGTCTTCGTGAGGAGTATCCCGACTTCTTTTCGCAATCTTAGAATCTCGGGACGAGATTCCTGTAAGGGGGGTAGATTTGTAACAGCCCAACGTTGTGAACCTGAAATTCTGTATAAAATTTTCACTTTTGTGTCCTCCATCGCATCATGGCATGCATGCATCATTGCATCCTCTTTGCAACTTGCTAAACAACCACTACATTGGGTTGGAAAATTGGAAAACTAAAATACCAACTTGCTCCAACAATTTAACAAAACATTGAAAGCATCCAAAAGTTGTAAAACAAAATCTACTTGACATCTTACATTTGTCAAGGAAGTTTAAGAGTTCAAAATTAATATTTTGAGTTGCTTCAAATTTCCAAATGACTATGGAGTTGTATTTTAGCAAAATGCCCTGTTTTGAACCTATGAGCAAATGTTGTCAAAAACATTTTATTTGGCTATGCCAATTTTTGTGGTGCTTCTACTTGTTGGTAGGAGGCTACTGGATTTTTCTCAGATTTTTATAAAATGTCTAAGTGCCCTGATAAAATCCATTGAATTGTTGCTGGAATTTTTTAAAAAAGAACTGGAGGACCTATCCGTGATGGAATTAGTTCAGCCAGGGGCTTCTTTGCAAAGCCACTTTTCTTCTTCCCTGTAGCCAGGAGCGCACTGGCGCCATGCCGGGCTTGTGCATGCCGCTCCGGGCCCCCTCTCTGCCATCCCTCGCCAGAAGAGGAGCACGCGACCACGACCTGCTCCGCCTCTGCCCTGTCCCCGATTTTTTCCCCGTTCCCCTCTCTCCTTCTTCCCCACGGAGCCGCACCCGCGCTCGCGGTCGCCGCCACATCGCCGGCGTTCGGGAGCTCCCCGAGCCAAGCCCGGACCGCCATTAGCTCCGCCTCGCCGTGCTGCTCCTCCCCGCGGTAGGAATCGCTCGGGGTTGCTGCGAATCGACGTCGCCGTGTCCATCTTCCTCGTCGCCACCCGAGCTCCGCCACGATCGATTGCGTCCCCGTCGAGCCACCTCCGGCCAGTCCATCGCCGTGCCCGAGTCCGTGGTGAGCGCCTGGACCTCACTGGTCCCTTTCCCCTCTCCCTCTCTCGCCGTATCCTCGCCGGAGCGTCGTAGCCATCGCCGCCGTGCTGCCCACCGTGGCCTCCCTCGCCAGCTCGCACGCCCGGTCGGGAGACCGGCTTAGCCGGGCTGCATACCGGGCCTCTCGGGTGCACAGCCGGTCCCAGAGCCGGCCCAAACCGGCGGGCTGCCGGGCAGCTCTGTTAGCAGGCCGGCCTCAAAACCGGCCCAACCGGGCTGGAGGCCGGTTACACAGATTGTTTTTTTTCTGCTGCAGTTTCTTTTTCCTTTTCCCCTCTAGCGCAATGTTTCCGGCTACTCCCTCGCACTCCAGGGACATCGACTCCGATGTTTGTCGTGTTTCATCCCTCTCTCTCTCGACTTCGAGGAATTAAAATATTATTGTTGTAAAACTAAATTATTTAAATCATAAATTTAAAAGAGGAAGTTATAAAGGTAATAACTTTTTATCCGGATATCAGGAAATTGTGTTCCTCATACCAAAATGTTCAGAAAAATGTGAATCACCTAGAATCATCATCGTTATGCATAATTGCTCACAATTACAATAATGTACTCTTGTAGTAATTATAATCACTAAGTTTAAATATGGGGTTTAATTCCAAATAATGCCAGAAATATAACGGGGACCCCATTTAACTTGTTGATCATGTTCAATGCTTCTAGGGTGCATTTAAAATGTCATATCATCATCCTTGTATGCATTGCACAATTGCCATGTGTTGATTGTTTTCCCGGTGTTGTTTGTGCCTCGGTAGATCAAGGAGGTGAAGTGCCACCCCCGTCTCGTGACGATCCGTACTACCAGCACCTTGATCAAGGCAAGCGTAATCCCCCTCTGAGCATATCTTATCCTATTTTCCGCAAGTATTTTCTCCACTATAGTATTGCATGCGGTTCTAAATGTCTTTTGCCTGGATTAGAGTATCCTACTAGTTGCATTAGAGTCCTGTTGACATTACCTGTATCCTTCCTATTAACCACAGGTTTGAAGTGTTGGCCCGGGATAATTATACTTGCTATGAATATGCTTAGCCATGCTTAGTTAAATGCCTAGTGGTACTATGGTGGTACATGCTGGAAACAGGTGTTAACTTGTGACAGTGATGTTGATGGTGGAGAATTGTGGAGATGGATAATAAAATGCTAAGAAGGTGGGGATGAGAGGCCACATGGGATGTGGTGGGTTGTCTCGTTCTTGCCGCCTAGGTGCGAGTTCTGCACATCCTGAACCAAGACTGAGCGTGCAACCATGCGTGAGGCCTATGCAATTGCAGGAACCCTCATAGACTAAATAACTCGAGCGGGGCTAGCCAAGGTCCTCTAGTTTGGTTTTCCATTTGCGCGTGCGTGATGGTGGTGAACTGTGATGAGGCTGATGGCGTTAGGAAAATGAGTGGCCACGGGGCAGTTAGTTGGAGCTGCTGCTCCGTCCTCACTGATGATCCTGGAGAGTCCTTAACGAGGGAGAAGTCGACACCGCTCCCACCCAGCGGCTTTCCAAGGAAGAGAGCTAATGCGCAGGTAATGGGCCGGACGGTACGCGTGGCGAAGGAACTGGGGCCCCTCGGGACTCCGGGGACTTCTACTTTGTACACCCCTGCAGGGATAAATCTTTTCGAAAAGCCGTGTCCACGGTTACGGACGACTTGGGAATGGACGATGATCATAGAATAACTTTAACGGAATGATTAAAACTTGGGTACTAGATGTACCATTTCCACGAATGTAAGGTTGACTTCCTCGAGGGTGATGCGGGGAGGTGCCTCTGATGAACAGGTACAATGGTGATGTTGGTGATGGTGAGAGAGGTGATCTCAAAGAAAAGAGTTACTTCTTACCCCTCTTTGAAAATATTCTGATTAGTCGTTGCCATGGAGTCATGTTTTATTAAATAAAATCAGCTTTATGCAAAAGAGCCATAAAACTTTGAAAGCCTCATCGAGCATATATTAGTTCTTTAATCTTGCGAGTTCGTCGAACTCAACGTCTTTGCTTTTGTTTCAGAGGAGGACTTCACCGACTTCGAAGGTGGGTTCTTTGTGGACGTCGATGAGTAGTCTGGGGTTCCCAGGTGGCAGCTTGGGACATCCTGGAACAGCTGGCGCTGTGATGTTTATCTGTAGGCCTCTTAGGCCATAATTTGGTTCTTGTTGTTTAGAACAACCTACTTTGCTTCCGCTTGATGTAATGTTGGGTCTGTGACCTCTGGTTGTCATTTGCTATCTTTCTCTGTATAAGAGTTGAACTATATATTTTTGTGTCGTAGAGTCTGTGATGTGCCAGTTGTTCCACAAGTCTTGATCTTACTATTATGCTTTGATAGTTGTGCCTGTGTTAAGGCATCAATCGGGGTGTTGCGTTGTCTGGAGTGAGGTGTACCCAGCAACGCCTGCCAAAGGTTTTGGCCGGGGATTGGTAAACCCGTAACCTCCGGTTGTATCGCTTAACCGGTGACACACAGCATCACTGTATAGCAGTCGGGTCGGGGCGCCACATATGATAAGGCACATGCATCTTCCAGTCTCGATGGTTCTGAAGAAGAGATCACCGCCAAGCATCAATGAGTGTCCAAGCAAGGCTTCTGGAGTGATGAGGATGCCCCTCCGGATGGTGCTCGGTTCATGGTCCTTCTTCTACCTACCATGGCGAGGGTAGAGTTTGATGCTCCTAGGGATGTTTGTAGCATCGCGCTTCTTCCTTTTTGGCATTTCGATGACAAAGGGGGAGAATGTGTTCTATTTAGGACTTATCGGTGGGATTTGCATGGGAGGAACACAAGCTTGCACTTCATTTGCTCTCTTATGCTTGTGTTTCTTCTTTTATTTGAACATTTGCTATTTGCTTTGAACACTCGTATGCATGGTGTAAGACATGCCAAGACTCTGTGATATTTGTATTAAGACTTATCTAAGTATATGTACTTGTTTATTTGTCTTGGTTATGGTTATTGCAAGTTGTTATTTTTGTATATCTATATGAACTTGCTTGGTTTGTAAAATATAGGGGGAGCTCCGTCCATTTGGATGTTGTGTGTTATGCATTCAAAAGCAAATATCAAATAATACACACATTTGGGAGAGCCCCTATTTTTTGCAAATCTTTTGTTGCTCCTAATTGTGTTGTCATCAAACACCAAAAAGGAGAGATTGAAAGAGCATCTCCATTCCATAAGGTGTTTTGATGTTTATTGACAACACAATTACATGACTAATGTGTGTGCTAAAAGTGTGCAGGAATATATCTATACTTTGCGTGCACAAGTTTTGATCCAAATATGAAGAAGTGCTGGCTTTACTGCTTCAGCCGGTACTACCGGGTCAATCCCGGTACTACCGGGTGACCCCAGCGTTTTGCCTTGCAGCACTACCACGGCTAGTGCCGGGGCTAGTACCGCATCTCCGGAGGCCGTTCTAATATCGTCGCGTTTTATCCCGGTAGTGGTCGCGGTAGTGGCACGGTACTACCGCGAAGGAAGCACTACCAGACCAAGGCTTCCGGTACTACCGGTGCGGGCCTACGCAGGAATCTTCATCGGTCTGCATCTCGTCCCCGAATCAACGCGGCTCGGTACTACCAGGCTTGGCCAGGTACTACCGATGCGCGCGGTTTCTACTTCCAACGGACAGAATTTTGGGAGGGGGTATTTATTCCCCTCCACCTACCTTTGGATAAGTAGCTCGCCCAGAATTGAAGTCCACCATTATTGCAAGCTCAAGATTCACTAGATCTCCCAATCCCTCCACCCAAACTTGTTGATCTTTGGAGGACTGAAGGAGAAGGCCCCAATCTACATCTTCACCAAGCCGTTTTTCATTTCCCCCTCATTCACTTGAGGGACCACTTGCTAGGGTTTCCATTTGGAAAACATAGTCCATTGTTGTACTCACTTGTTGTTCTTGTGACAGACTGTAGCTGTTCGGGAGTCCCCAATTCTGTTGTGGGTGTGTGCCCCGAATCGTTGTTGTAAAGGCTCCGGTTTTTGCCTTGAAGGGAACCGATAGTGGAAGGTGAACCAATCCTTTGTGGCGTGGTTCATCGGAGAATAGGGTGAGCCTTTGTGGCGTTGAGCAAGCCAGTGGTGGCGAGCTCACACCCCTCCAACGAGACGTACTCCCCTAAAAAGGAGGAACTCGGGAATACATCCTTGTCTCTGCATGCTTTCACTTCGGTTACCTCTATCCTTGTTTACCGTCTTTACTTTGTGTATCGTGCTTAGTTGCTAGCTTGCCATATAGGTAAATTCACCGTAGTTGCATATCTAGAAAATTTACCTTTTGTGTCAAGCCTAATTTGAAAAAGTACTAAAATTTGAAGTAGCACCTATTCACCCCCCCCTCTAGGTGTTATACGATCCTTTCACTTGCGCATCCCTAGGAGGAGCCCAAGATAAGTCACCGGGAACCCCTTGACTTCGCAATGCAGGCCTTGCTGCACCAGCGCTTGCTGCTCGGGTCCACACCATATGAGGTGGGCCGCGCACTTATAGAGATTTGTGCGCAGACCCGAAGCCTCACCGAAGTCGTCCACGATGGCCACACATGTGCGGATATCCATCTCCGTCGGTCTCAGGAATGTAACCACGTCATCTGTGAATACTGAGGTTCTCAGCCAAATCCTGGAGGCGGCTAGGGGGGAGAGCAGCCCCTCCTGTGCTGCCTTATCCATCACTTAGTTCAAGCAAGCCATCACCTTGACGAAGAACAGGGGAGAGTGGGTCCCCCTGCCTCAAACCACGCCGGTTAACAATGACTCCACCGGCCACTCCATTCAGCAGTATTCTGGTAGAGGCGGTGGCTAGTAATCCCGCTATCATTGCCAACCACCTGTCCCCAAAACCTACCTTCCCGAGGACTTCACTCAGGAAAGCCCAGTCCACTGTGTCGAAAGCTTTTGTCATGTCAAGCTTCCAGAGCACTGCATCCACTCTCCGACAATGGAGCCTCCTAGCCGTGCCCTGAACCAGTTGGAAGTTGTCATGTAAACACTGCCCACATATGAAGGCACTCTGATGTGGACCCACTAGTTCAGCCATCCTCGGTGCCAGCCTCTCTGCCAAGACCTTGGATACAAGTTTGGCCACACTGTGTATCAGGCTTATAGGCCGGAAGTCCTTAACTTCCACTGCATCTATTTTTTTTGGCAAGAGTGTGACCAAGGCTCCGTTGGTCGCACCTATTCCCCGCCAGTCACCCCTCCACAAGGCTGCAGAAGCCTCAAGAACGCCGGTCTTGATGATAGACCAGTAGCTGGTGTAGAAGCGCCCCGTGAACCCGTCAGGGCCTGGTGCTTTGTCTTGTTCTTGCGCCTTTATCACTCCCCACACCTCGTCCTCGGTGAACATCTCATCCAGGGATGCGAGATCATGTGTGGGTAGGCCTAGGTAGTCATGATCTAGAGAGAACCCACGCTCCGGAGCCGAACCGAGCAGCTCCTCGTAGTAGCAGTCCACAACATGAGCTTTGTCCTCATGCTCAGCAACAAGAACTCCGTCCACCATAATATGATCAATGTGGTTCTTCCCCCTCCTACCACTCGCGTATAGGTGGAAGAATTTTGTGCATGCATCCCCCTCTTTGAGCCACAACGTTCGCGCCCTTTGTCTTGCGACAGTCCTCTCAAGGGAGGCCAAGCCCAACAACTTCTTCTTGAGCAGCCGTCTAAGTCCACGCTCTTGCGGTGACAGAGCACGTCGCTCCATAGCCACATCGAGCCTCTGGATGACCTCATTGGCAATAAGGATTTGCAATTTGACATTGCCAATGAAGTGGTCACTCCAGCTTGTGAGCTTCCTCACAGTGATTTTTCATGAAATTTTTGAAAGGGACATTCATGCATAAGGTATGTAAGTCTATGTTGTTTGCTCCAACAAACCTCTTTTATATTTATGTATAAACTTATCTCACCAAAATTTATCCAGAATAACTTGAGATAATCTACATGGAGGCAATTAATTAACTCAAGTAAGTCTCTCTCAATTACCTCCTAGAAGCCTCTCCATGGAATTTAGCCAGGAATCTATCTAGTCGGATGTCTTATTAGTCTGTCAAGTAGATAGGGTTTCACCAATAGAGTCACAAGGGAATGATTCACAAGGTTATTTGAACATACAATTCCACCATATTTCACTTTCTTTTGAGATCATGTTTAGGGGAAGCAAAAAAGAGAGCTCAAGCTCCGATGATCCACCAAATGGAAGGAACCACTCCGACAATGGCTATGTTACTCATGAAGAATTCGTGGGTCTACGACATCTCTTGCGTGGTGGTCTCGAGCGCTACGAGAATCGACTTCAAACTCAAACTGCACCAGGTGAAGCATTTTTTGTAGACCACATCCCTAAACAAGCTGCACCAGATAATGCCAAGCAGATCCTAGATAACAGGCCACACCAATAACAAAGCAAGCAAACCCCATGTGAGGTGTCTCGTTGGTAAATCCGATCGCATCATACAATTCGAGTTCCATGTACTTGACCTGACCGGCTTTTCTGCAATATGCTCTTCCATAAACAATTTTTTTAAGCATATATAGGTAAGCACATACGTGGTAAACAACGCAGATTTACATCAGTGGAGGCGTCCTCGGTATAAGCTGTTGTCGGCAACTTATCGGCGCGAGTATACCATATTTTACTTGTTGAGTTAATTGCTTGTGTAACAGTGCAGTAAGTCATTAGCTTATTCTATCACATGCATAGTAGTAACATCTCTAGCTAGTAGCTACATCACACCATCGCCCTTAAGACTAGTCACAATGGGAAGTATCTATGTTACTACCTCCACAATGGGTAGTAGCATATGTGTGGTATCATATAATACAAAATTAATTAGCTTGTAGACTCATATTGCATTGGAATCCGTTATGTTATGGTATCTACCTATGATACCACTATCACCTCTCTCATCATTAATTGCAGTGCCACGTCAGCTTTTCGTCAACATGACATGCATGATACCACCTATGATACCACCATTGTAGCTAGTCTAAGACCCCGGAAACCCATGGTCATCACATGGCATCATGCCCGGCGAGTAGAGCTGGAAAACACGAAGACGCTCATAATTATTAATTAACGCCCCCCTAGATCTCGTAGGCGGTATCCACGCTCCCCGATGCCAGCCCATTTATATACAACAAACACGTAGCTACTGCACGCGCCGGTCACTCACTCGCTCACCACCTGTCTGATTGCGCGCGTGAGGTTCGTCGAGGCAAAGAAAAAGGGGAGAGTGTTGGCCTTGTCAGTTGAGCTGCAATCTTCTGGTTTAGCTAGAGGCAGCCTTGCACTAGTAGTAGCAGTATACCATGGCAATGTGTCCTCCTCTCAGGCTCCTGCTTCCATTGCTGGTGCTGCTGCTGGCGGCGGTTGCTCCCGTCCACGGCTATGATAAGCCCAGACTCAGAGTCGGGTTCTACAAGCAGTCGTGCCCCGACGCCGAGGCGATTGTCCGCGAGGTTGTCGCCAAGGCCGTGGACGATGACCTCACCGTCTCCGCGCCGTTGCTCAGGCTGCACTTCCACGACTGCTTCGTCAGGGTAAAATCAATATGCTCCTCTTGTCTTTCATAGTTCACTTGACCAAGCATAGTGGTAACTCCTTTTTGAAAAAATCATAGTGGTAACTGATTCCAAGGTTCATTCATTATTCGGGGGATACGGTAGAGAGGGAAACTGATGCAGAGGGTAAGATGAAGCTAATTACTAGTCTCACTCACGGGGCTTCCAGTATGCTAGTATTGTTGTTTTTGAAAGCACCAGATACCTTTTTTGATTGCTTTCTGGAGTGCAGTGGTATCCTAAGCTGGTTTCAATGATTCAGACCAGTACTTGTCCTGAAACTAGGACGCAAAGTCTGAAGATAAAATAGAAAGGAAAATATTCCCCTCCCTCGGCGCGCGTATCAGTCAAGATGTGTGTATTTTTCTTAATAATTTGGTTACATCCCAACTCACTTTGCCGTATGACCTGGTGCAGGGTTGCGATGGATCGGTGCTGGTCAACTCGACCAAGAAGAACAAGGCGGAGAAGGACGCCAAGCCGAACCACACTCTGGACGCCTTCGACGTGATCGACGCCATCAAGGAGAAGCTTGAGAAGAAGTGCCCCCGCACCGTCTCCTGCGCCGACATCCTGGCCGTCGCCGCCAGAGACGCCGTCTCGCTGGTAGAAAATCTAGCTCCGTTTTCTCCATTCAGAAATCAGAATGCATCATCAAACTACTAGTTGAGTTGGGTTTAATAAACGTTCTTGGGTTTGCTCGAATTCAACTAGGCTACGAAGGTGGTGACCAAGGGAGAGTGGCGCAAGGACGGCAACTTGTACGAGGTGGAAACTGGCCGGCGAGACGGCCGCGTGTCGAGCGCCAAGGAGGCGGCGGCGCACTTGCCTGACTCCTTTGATGGAATCCGGAAGCTTATCAAGAGGTTTAAGTCCAAGGGCCTTGGCCTCAAGGATCTGGCTGTTCTATCAGGTACAATTGTTGATCACTCGTGCACTTCCTATATTTATGTATTTTCAAAATCTTGCAAGTGTTATATAAGTGGCCAAGTTTAATTTTAATTCTAAGTGAAATTCCAGGAGAGCAACAAATTCAGCCTGCATCTCAAGAAAAAAAAACAAATTCAGCCTCTGGTTGGTCGGGGCTGAACTCCAATGCTACAACTGGCCTCATAATTAACAAGAGTGACTAGTATAAAGCATATAACATTACTAGTAGAACAAGAATATGCAAATTGACAGAAAGACGCAGGCGTTAAAATTTCGGTTCGGTGCATGAAAGATACTGCTTTTGTCTGACTCTTTGGTTCACCTTATCGACAGTATGAGGTCACCCGGTCCATTTACGGGCATCCTATGATAGAACATCACACAACTCAAGGAACAATTAATATGGAGATAGGAAAACTGCACACGAAACTAACCAAAAAAAAAAAAAGCAAAACCGACTGAAGTTCTTTCAGTTAACATCTCAAAAGAAGAAATTGTTTCAGTTAACTCTCTTGTGTCCTCGCTCAGGTGCCCACGCGCTGGGGAGCTCGCACTGCCCATCGCTGGAGAAGAGGCTGCGCAACTTCACGGCTGGCCACGACACGGATCCGACCCTGGACGTGACGTACGCGGCAACGCTGAGACAGCAGTGCATGAATCCCAAGGACAACGAGACGGAGCTGGAGATGGTGCCTGGAGCTCCACGACGTTCGACGCCACCTACTACCGCCTCGTCGCGGAGAAGAAGGGCCTCTTCCACTCCGACGAGGCCCTGCTCAGGAACGGTGCCACTAAAATGCTGGTGTACGGCTACATGAGGTCGGAGAAGAGGTTCTTCAGCGACTTTGGGGTGTCCATGGTGAACATGGGGAGGGTTGCCGTGCTCACCGGCCGCAAGGGTGAGATCAGGACGAGATGCGCCTTGTCAACAAATCGACATAGCTAGCTAAGCTAGCTGCCCTACCGTGTGGTGTTCCATCTTGCCAATGTGCTGTAGTACTGCTGATGCTTTTGCGTGTTTGATACATCTTTTTAGATAAGACCAGAAGGTTCGCATAACATGAGGTTACATGCTGCGGCGTACAGCTTAGCCATAAGAGAAGACAACCGAACAACAGAGATCGAAACTAAGAAAACAGGTTGACAAAGGGGAGCCACCCCAGCACTAAGAAAGCCAACATAAACTGCGACCACCTACTACATCAGTGGCTCACACTACTCGGAATGCTCTGGCGATTTGCTGTATATAACAGCTTGAGCTTGCCGACCAGCGCCTCTAGTCTTGGCCGGTCCTTGGGCTTTGCATTTAGGCACAACAACTGCAAAAATATAAGAGTTTTGTAGATCACATCAGCCGAGTGTTTAATAATCCTGCGCTCAATAGAAAGTTTCTTTGCCAAAGAACAAGAGAAAAACATGTGGGAAGCATCCTCCACGGCACCGCAAAGGGCACATAACCCGTCCTAAGGCCCCTGCCTCGAAGCGAGTAACTGTCCTGACGGAAGTCGGTCAATAATCAGCTGCCAAGTGAAGATTTTTATTTTCAGCGGAAGGTTAGCCGTCCAAACATCTCGGAAGTGAGCTACCGTCGCCCCTTGAGCCAGTTTAGCATACATAGACGCGACCGAGAATTGGCCCGACTCTTCTAATGCCCACTCCACTGAGTCTAGCCCTTCCGTCAAGGAAATCTGGTCAATCAGTTGCAAAAGTTCCTCCCATTGCTCTCTTCCAGCCAAATCAAGGGAACGGCACAGGCGGATAGAGTTGGACACCGCCATAGCAACGGAGATCTGTTGGTTATCGCAAACAGCAAAAATCAGCGGAAACCTATCTTTGAGAGTACTAGCCCCCTGCCAGCAATCTGTCCAGAAAAGGGTCCGCTGCCCATTGTGGATAACATGTCTAGCACCTAACTTGAAGAGGTGTTTTATTTTTCCCAAGCTCTTCCAAAACTACGAACCACCCCGGCTCGAGCTTGCAAAAATGTCATCATTAACCAGATATTTGGCCCGGATCAAATTAGCCCACAGGCTGTCCTCTTGTTGGTACAACTTCCACACCCATTTTAGCATCAAGGCTTTGTTCATAAGTTTGGAGTTGACAATCCCAAGACCGTCAAACTCCTTCGGGCGGCACACCGCCGGCCAGTTGAAAAGGTGATACTTTCTCTTAGGACCAGAACCTTCCCAATAGAATCTCGCTCTATGGGAATCAAACTTTGCATGGACTCCATCTTGCAACAGGAACATCCCCATGGCAAACATTGATAAACTGGCGAGGCAAGAGTTGGAGAGGATTAGCCTCCCCCCGGAGGATAATAATCTCCCAACCCAAGGCTCCACCCTAGCAGCAAGCTTAAGCACCAAGAAATTCCATTGGTCAATTGTCAATTTTCTATCCGCTATAGGAAGGCCGAGGTAAATGAACGGGAATGAACCCAGCTTGCAGTTGAGCATATTCGCCACCCTTTGGCGGTGCTCGCAAGGTTTACCCAAAACGATGACCTCACTTTTGTGGTAATTAATCTTAAGACCAGACATCTCTTCGAAGCACATTAGCAAAAATTTCAGATTAGCAATCCCTCTATCATTATCTTGAATCAGAATTAAGGTGTCATCAGTGTATTGAAGGTGAGAGAACCCCCTGGGATCAGATGAGGCACAACCCCCTGGATGTGCCCAGTCGCGGATGCTGCGGAGAGCATGGCAGAGAGTGCCTCCGCAATGAAATTAAAAAGCAAGGGTGATAGGGGATCACCCTGTCGGACCCTTCTCTTATTACGAAAGAAAGGGCCCATCTCCCCATTGATCGAGATCGCCGTCTGTCCCCCTTGGACAAGTTGCATGAGTCTGTGGATGACTCCTGCATCGAAACCCTTCCGACGCAGGACTTCAGTAAGAAAGTCCCAATTAACTCTATCGTAGGCCTTTTAGAAGTTGATTTTAAACAAGATGCCCCCTAGCTTCTTGTGCTTCAGTTCGTGAACAATTTCCTGTAGAGCTAAGGCACCGTCCAGGATGAAATGGCCCTTGATGAACGCTGTCTGACTAGGGCTGATCACTCTGTTAGCAATAGGATCAAGGCGCACCGCAAAAGCCTTCGAGACAATTTTGAAAATAACGTTGATGAGCGCAATCGGGCGAAACTGCGAGATCTGGTCAGCACCCTGTACCTTAGGTATCAAAGAGAGCACCCCGAAATTCAATCTAGCGATGTCAATTCTACCAAGAATGAAGTCATTAAGGATATGAAGAACCCCGTTCTTCACCAACCCCCAGCACTGCTTGAAGAACAGGACCGGAAACCCATCCGGTCCTGGAGCCATGTCCGATTTTAAGGACATAACTAGGGACTCAAGTTCCTCTTCGGAGTAAGTCAGAGCTAAGCTCAGGTTCTCTTCGTCCGAAACACACCTTTCCACGCCCCACGTGTTAGGTGTCAAACCACAGCTACGCGGTGCAGCTGAACCCATCAGTGCACGGTAGAAGTCATAAATGTGTTCCTGAAGCTCCCTCTTGTCTGAGATAGGCCCGTGAGGGGTTGAGAGAGAAGAAATGAGGCACTTCCGGCGCCTCCCATTGGCAATCGCGTGGAAATAGCCCGTGTTTGCGTCCCCACACAGAGCCCAATGAATTATGCCTCTCTGTCTCCAATATTCTTCCTCAAACTTAAGGATGTTTAGAAGCTGTTCTTCAAGGTGTAGACGGAAGGCCCATTCCTCCTCATCTAACCCATCCGAGTCCGCATGCAGGTCAAGATTCTTAAGCTGGTTCAGGATTAGGTCTTTCTTAATCTTAGCATCCTTGCCAAAGTTGCGGCTCCAGCCTCGTAGGAACTGCCGTAAATTGGTGCTCATAAAATTCCACCAGTCCACAATATCCCGTCAAACCGACCACCCTGGCCAGCTGGTTCCATTTGTCGAGGAGCAAAGGTTTAAAGTTTTCTAGTTCGAACCACCCTGTTTCGAAGAAGAAACAATTGCTACGGACTAGGGAGCCCTCTCCCGAGTCAAAAATCAGAGGCGTATGGTCAGAACCCAAGCTAGTTTCGGCAACAAGCGAACAAGTAGGGAAGCGGACGTCAAGCTCCGGAGAGATGAACACCATGTCTAAGACACAACGGACCGGATTGAGCTGCTTGTTAGACCAAGTATACCGCGCACCCGTGCGCGGTGATACGTCTCAAACCTATCTATAATTTTTGATGTTCCATGCATGTTTTATATCAATTGTCACATGTTTTATATGCACTTTATATCATATTATGACATTTATTGGACTAACCTACTAATAGTTGCCAAAGTGCACAATGTTCTTGTTTTACACTTTGATGTGTAGAAATTATCAAAATTGGGCAAAGGAAACCTTGTTGGAGTCAAATTGGGACTTTCCAGAAATCTGTCTGAAAACTATTTTCAAAGATCGTCACGTTCGGGCCTGACGACGACGTCAAATGGAAAAAGTCTAGTCGCGAAAGTTGTTCGGAATTTTTCGCCGCACGTTTTATACAAAAGGTTCATCTCCATCGGAGTTCGTATGCGGCCTGTGCAGGCCCGACAAGTCGGCTCGGCCAGGAAAACCCTGACCCGCGCCGAGGCCACGTGTGGCTGCCTCGGGAACCTTCTGAAGCTGCCCTTTGGACCATAAATAGCCCCCGCGGAGTAAACCCTAACACAATTGACGAAACTCCCGAATACATCTCCGTGCTCCGCCGCCACGAAACTTCGTTTCGGGGGACAGAAGTCTCTGTTCCGGTACCTTGCCGGGACGGGGAATTGCCCCCGGAGCCATCTCCATCGACGCCACCGCCTCCATCATCGTCGTTGCTGCCTCCCATGATGAGGAGGGAGTAGTTCTCCCTCGGGGCTGAGGGCTCTACCGGTAGCTATGTGGTTTATCTCTCTCCCATGGTGTGATCTTTATGTGATCATGAGCTTTGTAATCTAGTTGAATCCATAGATGTACTCTTCATTATCTTATATGCTACTCAAGTGGTTTTATTAATGTAATCTCCGGAGTCACCTTTGTCCCACGGTGCGAAGTTGACAGTGTGCGCCCCGTGTGTGGCTCTTAGGCTAAAGATAACAGGAATACTTATCATGAGTTATTATTTGCGTTGGATGTCTCTATGAAATTGCGGTGTTTGTCTAGTACCTTCTAGGGCGCTCAAGTTGACAGTGTGGGGTTAACTAGACATGGGAATGCGACTTTAAGGTGTGCTTTTATAGCCCTACGCGGTGGATTGGTGTTCGTTATCCAACGAGAGAATAACTCAGAGTAGCATAGTGAAGAGGAAATATCTATGTATTCAATTATATTATTATTGTTGAGAGTGTCCACTAGTGAAAGTATGATCCCTAGGCCTTGTTTCTAAGCATTGAAACACCGTTTACAACCAGTTCTGCTACATGTTTGCTTGCTGCCATTTTTATTTCAGATTGCAATTACCACTTATAATCATCCATATCACTTGTATTTTAATATCTCTTCGCCGAACTAGTGCACCTATACACCTGACAAGTGTATTGGGTGTGTTGGGGACACAAGAGACTTCTTGTATCTTAATTGCAGGGTTGCTTGAGAGGGATATCTTTGACCTCTACCTCCCTGAGTTCGATAAACCTTGGGTGATTCACTTAAGGGAAAC
Source organism: Poa pratensis (assembly GCA_947311845.1). Classification (NCBI taxonomy): domain Eukaryota; kingdom Viridiplantae; phylum Streptophyta; class Magnoliopsida; order Poales; family Poaceae; genus Poa; species Poa pratensis. The sequence continues at coordinate 48,630,713 of CAMZMU010000066.1, forward strand.
TTGCTGCTGTTCTACAAACCTCTGCACTTGGAGGCCCAACACTGTCTACAAGAATAGAAGCGTGCGTAGACATCAAGCTATTTTCTGGCGCCGTTGCCGGGGAGGTAAGGTAAAAGGTACTCACATCCTCCAGCTACTTAGCTATTTTCTAGCACTGTTGCTGACGTGTGAGTGCTCGAAGGTATTTCCTTTAGATTCTGCAATTATATCTTTTTGTTTCTTGTTTTTATTTCACTAGTTAGGCTTAATGGAAAACAACAACAAAATTAGAGAGCTTATGAAATTTATCTTGAGTTAGGACATGATGCTTTTGAAGAGAAAATTAAAAAACCTATGGAAAATTATTTGCATGATGGTAGCAATGTTATTACTATAAATTCTTTGAACACCATTATTGCTAATGCTATGGAAGAATTTAAGCTTGGGGAGGTCGGTTTTGATGAAAATGATCTTTTTAGTTCCCCGGTTTTGGAGGAGAAAATTTGCTTTGATGATACTTTGCCTCCAATATATGATGTTTATAATGATTGTGATATTTTCACTCCACCTACTATTGAGGATATAGTTTATGTTGATTATGATATGCCTCCTATATATGATGTTTACAATGATGAATATGATATTTTCAGTCCATCTACTATTGAGGATAAAATTCATTATGATTATTCTATGCCTCCAATTTATGATGATTACAATGATGGATGTGATACTTTTACTCCCACTATTACTAATGAAACTGTTTATGCTTATGTGGAGAGTAATGATACTTTATGCATGTGGATCATGATAAGAATGCTTTATGTGATAGCTATATTGTTGAGTTTATTCATGATGCCACTGAAAATTATTTTGAGAGAGGAAAGTATGGTTATAGAAATCTTCATGTTACTAAATTTCTTCTCTTTATGATGAAGGTTTTGAGCTTTCTCTTGATTTGCTTTTATTTGCTGGGTACTTTAAGACCTACTGGTCCTTATGAGAGAGGGAGACACGGTTTCATATATCTCAATAATATTAAGTCTTCTCTCTTTATGTTGAAATTTTTGAAGTTGCACTTGTTTTGCCTTCCTATGCTAGTCACTTTGTGCTTTATTGATTTATTTTCTTACAAGATTCCTTTGCATAGGAAGTGGGTTAGACTTAAATGTGTTTGATATTTGCTTCTTGATGCTCTTTCATATTCAACTCTTATACATATGAGAGCATCATCAAAATTATCATGCCTAGCTAAAAGGCTTTAAAAAAAGCGCTTGTGGGAGACAACCCATGTTATTTTATTTCTGCAATTTTTTTTATTTGAGTCAAGGTGCTGTTTACTTCTGTAGCAACTCCTTTGTATCTTTATTTTCTCGCATTGTTGTGCCAAGAGTAGCCTCTAATGTTAAGATGATGCTTAATTTTGATTGCTGCGCAGAAACAGATTTTTGCTGTTCACTGTACGAAATTCCTAAAATCACCAGATTGTTAATTAAATCTGAAATTTTTGTGCGTAATCTTTATGAATGTCTGAAACTTTCATTAGTCTAGAGTTTTTTGATCTGAGCGTCGTAAGTGCCTTGAAAAAATTCGTCTTTGCGGACTGTTCTGTTTTAGACAGATTATGCCTTTTTATTTTGCATTCTCTCTTTTACTAGTGTTGAGTGAAATTCTTTTTTGGGTGGAAGAGCTTCACATAACATCAGTGGCTGTAGCTAATGTTTAAAGTAACAAATCATATTGCGTCTTTATAGAACATGTGAATTTTTGATTATGCACTAACCCTCTAATGAGATCTACTTTGAGTTTGGTGTGACGGAAGTTTTCAAGGGTCAAGAGGAAGGTGATATAATAGGATGGAGAAGAGTGAAGAGCTTAAGCTTGGGGAGGCTCCCATGGATCTCCCCAGCATATTTCAAGAAGACTCAAGCGTCTAAGCTTGGGGATGCCCAAGGCATCCCCTTCTTCATCGGCAAAATTATCAGGTCATCTCTAGTGAAACTATATTTTAATTCTTTCACATCATATGTGCTTTCTTGGAGCGTCTGTGTGCTTTTTATTTTCAGTATTGTACTTTTATTTTTGCAATAAGCTTGATCACAACATTCTTGATTGGGAGAGAGACACGCTCCGCTTTTTCTTGGAATACTCTTGTTCTTCACTTATATCTGTTGAGTATTCAATTTTCGCGCTGTTTAGCTTCTAGCTCTTGGTTTTCATGTACCTCTTGTCAGAGCTATTAGTTCTTTTGTAGAAAGTACTCTCTTGCTTCACTTATATTTGTTTGGAGAGTTGCTTGGTTAATATGTTGGTTCAGAAAATGTTGCGTGTGGTAGTGGTATAATGAAAACTTGCATAATCTTGTAGATCATTGAACTTTGATAACCTGATTCCTTGCAAACGTTTTGAGGTATTAAGTAATAGATGGTAAAGCTTGCTGGTTAATTAAGTTAAAATCATTAGTGGATTATTGTCTTTAAGCTTGCACCGTACTACAAACACTAAAATTGTTGAAGGTGTAGTTGGACTTGATAGCTTTCCATGTCTGAAAAGTGGTTCGTAATAACTAGGTTGTGTGTGAAGGTCGAGGGATCTAACGGGGTACTTGTGCCGCCGTGAACGGCCCTCCTTGGGGTAAATGTTAACCATGCGCTTAATGTTGAACCTGCTAGTTGTTTGCAATAAACTTGTGAGTTCTTTTTGACTAATGTTAAGCTACGGTTTTGGCACTTCCACCATCCAAATTTGCTAGCCTCTTCGGTGCTGTGCATTGCCCTTTTCTCACATTGAGAGTTGTGCATACTTCGCCAGTACATCCAAAACCCGTGGGAGGACTTCCTCTTGTTCTCCTACACATAAACCCATACATCTTCCTCAAAACAGCCACCATACCTACCTACCACAGCATTTCCATAGCTGTTCCGAGATATATTGCCATGCAACTTCCATCTTACATTACATGACTTGTTGTCATTTATCATTTATATATTGCTTTGCATGATTCTATACAGCTGATGTGTGGTCTACCCATGTTACGCTAGATCATTGCACATCCTGCTACACTGGCAGAGTCATACAGTTTTATACATCATGTTTTGTTCATTATACGAGTTATTTGTACCAAAAGTTGTAATCATATTAGAGTGTTGCCCCTTCTTGAAAAGAGCCATGGAGGCCATCGAAAAGTGAAACAGAAAAAGAAAAAAATATATAAAAAAAAGAATAAAGAAAAGGAGGGCAACACTACTATCCTTTATCAAAGTTGTGCTCATGTTTAGCACTTGCAGTTTCATAGTTATCATATTTGTGCTCATGTTTAGCACCTATGCTCTATTTGAGAGAGTTTTCATGTTTTACTAGTATAACTATGTGGGGAATTTACACTATAGAACTTGGGTTGTATATTCCCATGATGAGCTTCCTCAAAAGTGCTCTAGTTCTTCGTGAGCAACCGAGTTGCACTAGTAGGGAAGTGCCTTTCTATGGAATGACATTTTGTGGCGCACCATTTTGGCCACGCGCCACAAAAATACTTCTGTGGCGCACCATGCAGAATGCGCCACAGAGTAGTGTGGCGCATATACGCAAGAGTGCGCCACAGAAACATTGTGGGCCCCCCTCCACAAAAATATGGTGAACTTTTTGTGGCGCATTGACCTAGATGCGCCACAGAAATACGTCTTTCTGTGGCGCATCCTTCTCCATGCGCCACAGAAATATGGTGGGCCCCATCCAATATTTGACTAGGTGTTATTTCTGTGGCGCATGTTTGTGGACGCGCCACTGATATTGTTACTTTCTGTGGCGCATTCTCCATATTTAAAATATGTTCTACTAATTAACAATGTGTGTAAATTCTTTTCTTTTTAAGCAAATTGTGTGTAATTTTTTTAATACAATGTGTGTGTATTTAAAATAATGGTCTACTAACAAATATGTGTACATTCTTTTCCTTAGATTTAACCAAAAATATTTTTTCAAAAGAAATAAATTCTTGTTTTTAAATGTGTGTATTTACAATAATTAATGGTCTACTAACAAATATGTGTATATTCTTTTCTTTAAGATATGTGTATGTTCTTTCTTTAAATATAACTAAAAATATTTTTGTTTAGATAATAACAAATGTGTTTGTGTTATTTATTTAAATTTAACCAAAATATTATTTTAAAAGAAAAAAAATTCTGTGGCGCATCCGCTTAGGGCTGCGCCACAGAATTCCCTGGCTACCACTTACACGTGGGCCCGCCCCTGCGCCGGCCTCACTCTTCCAAAACCAGTCCAAAATCCGCGCGCGACACACGCCGCCGTGCTCAACCACCGCCCCCCCGCCGCGACGCCGCGCGCTCGACCCCGCGCCCCACCGCACTCGACACCGGCGCCCCACCGCACTCGACACCGCCGGAGCAACTCCGCGCGCGTCCGCTACCCCGCCGCCGTGCTCGACCCCACGCCCCGCCGTGCTCGACCCCGCTCCCCGCTGTGCTCGACCCCGCGCCCCGGACGCCACGCATCGGCGCCGCCGAGCACCTCCACCGCCACCCCGCCGGCTCGGCCAGGAGCACCTCCACCGCCACCCTCGACGAGGTGCTGCCCCTCTCTCCCTCCCCTCCCTCTCCTACCATGGTTGCACTTTAGGTGTTTGATGAAATGACCCAATAAAAAAATTAAAAATTTTGGCTAAAAAATTCATTTAGGCTTGTTGTAGTTTGTGTTGCATATTGTGATTATTGTGCATCATTTTTGTACAAGTTTTGTTAGTGATATGTTAGTCTTCTTGTGTAGTTGATCATCTAGTGAAAGCACCAAATCGAAAGCAAAATATTACTGGTTTTTTAAATTGCATTATGGAATGCATTATGTTTTAGGCATTACTTGCTTTAGTTTACTTGTATGAGCCATGCTAATCAATGAGTACATATATACATTCTTCCCTGTATGAACCATTTTTAATTAACTAATGCATTATTTTGCCGTATGTAGGAAATTTAGAAGAACCTCCGCGTGATTTCAGGTGAGAAGTGGCGGCCATGATGTGGATGTGGATGTGGATGTGTATGTGTATGTGTATGTTTGTGAGATGTGTATGTTTGTTGCCGGCCGGAGATGCCGGCCGGAGATGTGGTTGTGTTATGTGATGTTGTTGCCGGCCGGAGATGCCGGCCACAAATGTTTGTGGATGAAATGTCTGCAGGTACCCCGAGAGGCCCTTGAGTTTGCCGGAACGTCGATTAACTTCCGTTCCGGCAAATTCGGGTACTCCATATGTCCATTTTTTAGCAAAGGTCATGCCGAAATTTTTCGTGAATTTTGGCATGACTTTGCTAAAAAATAGGACATATGATTTGTGAAATGTCTGCAGGTACCCCGAGAGGCCCTTGAGTTTGCCGGAACGTCGATTAACTTCCGTTCCGGCAAATTCGGGTACTCCATATGTCCCTTTTTTAGCAAAGGTCATGCCGAAATTTTTCGTGAATTTTGGCATGACTTTGCTAAAAATAGGACATATGGGGTATTGCGACTAATGCATGGGCCGGGGTATCTTAGTACTTAATTAAGCGATTTTTTTCTTATATTTGTTGTACTAACCTTTTGCCTCTTTTTAATGCAGTGCAAACATGTCGGAAGGCGGCCCTTCTAAGCACATGAGCGTCGAAGATCAAGCTAGAGATTTCAACAAGCCGTTCTGGGAGGTGTCCCAGCAGATGGAGGAGGAGGTGGAGGCCGCCGAGAATGAGCAAGAGGACCGGGTGGAGGACGCCGAAACCACAGATGGAGCTGCTAGTGCCGGTCAGGAGGATGACACCAGCACCACTGATGGTGGCGACCACACAGATGCTGCTACCGATAGCAACCCGACCGCTAAGCGGAAGAAGGCAAGGAAGGATCGGAAACCGCAAGCGCTCGACAACGTCACACACGTGTTCACCAAGGTCACGCCCAGTGGCCTACCAGTGGAGCCGGAAAAGCTGCCAAAGGGTACAGCATGCAACTAGGGTGCATCGTCCGGGAAAGCATGTCGATCAACACGAAGGACCTCAGAAGCAAGGGCAATGAGGCTTTGGTCGAACACCTCCTCACGAAGCTTCACCAACGATACACGTTCCCGCTTCCGTTGAACAAAAAGGTGGACAGTTTAGCCATCACGAAGATGAGCACCGCCTTGAGCAGCTGGAAATTTCGGGTGAAGAAGAAGATCAATAAGGGTCAAAGCTGGGAGGAGATAAGTGCCAAAGAACCGACGCTCGACAAAGAAGAGTTCGAGATATTCAAGGAGTCCTTAAAGTCTGAGGAGGCTAGAAAATGGACCGAGTGGGGTAAGTCTATGCGGGAGCTGAACATAGGTAACCACCGTTTGGGAAGCGGCGGTTACCGAGGAAAACAGCCCGTTTGGGAAAAGGAGGATGCCATTGTTGCAAAAATGGGAAAAGAGAACATGTGGAACAAATTCACGGACGAGCAAGTGAGGAACTTTGTCCGGTCCCGCTACTATCTGAACGAGCGACGGGGGAATTCGTTACCGACGATGACGATGTGAGGACATTCGAGAAATTACTGGTAAGGAATTTAATTTCCGCGGATATCTCAAAGTCCATTGCGTTGATCTAATTAGATAACGAAGTCATATATTTCTACATGGGTTCACCTTAATTTCCTTTGTCTGCAGGAGGATGAGTTGAAGGATGGCCCGTCGTCCCAGGAGTCGACGGAGCCGTGGGACACGACTTTCAACAGGGCGACGAACGCTTACAAGGATAGGGACAAGTCGAAGCCGCCGACGTCAGCTGGTCGTGTGTCCGGCTTTGGTACGAGCATGAAGTTCGTAGAGTACTACTCATCTGACCCGGAGAAGAGAAAGGAGAGGAGGAAGATGAAGAGGGATAATACCGCCGAGGTTGTGGAGCTAAGGAAGAAGGTGGAGTCACTAGAGAAGCAAATAGTGGACTCCAGTACAGTGGACAAGTTAGTGGACGAGAGGATCCGGACGCTCATACCCCCTGGGTTGTTTGAGGGGTTAGCTGCTTGGAATGCGGGAGGTCAACAAGGGCCCATACACGTGCCCAGCTTCAGCGGCAGCAACTCAACCATGAACCGGGCCGTGTCGCCGGACCTGGTGACCCCACCCAACGCCATCCTGCAGCAGTCGGTCCCTTTTGTCGCACCGACACCCCCTCCCGCGAAAGATACCGAGGCGCCACCACCCGAACGGCCGGAGGAGAATGTTAGGCCGGCCGCCGGCACCGGCGCCCTTGTCTCGACATTAGCCGAGATCAACGCCATCGACAAGGTAACTAATTAATTACTTAGTCCGCGTCATTTTCTATAACTCTGCCTTTTATGACTGCCACCTGATGATGCCCAACATTTGTTCACAAAAGGACACGCCTTGCATACTCCTGCATAGGGTGGTACCCGACGGCGAGTTGAAGGAAGTTGCTGAGGGCATGCTCATACAACCATTGTCCGTGATATGCACAACAATAGAATGAGCGAGGCCGTGATGAGGGTCAAGGTGACTGAGGTACTGCCTGAGTTTAGTGGCATCGACCCCCCCATGCAACCTCCGGGAGCCGAGAAACACATGCTCCTTGGAAATTGCCCCAAGTGGGTCCTGGAATGGCCGAAGACCCAAATTCGTCTTGGGGGGTTAAGGCGCCGCTCCACCGGCGCCACCTCTAAACCCCGGAAGCCGATCGTTCGGCCCTCGAAGCCGCCACGAAAACCTGTTGAGAAGGAACCGGCGCCACAAGCAGCAGTCGCCACCACCCGGAAGGAACCGCCGGTCGTTGCCACCACCAGCCGCCACCAAAGACTGTTGGGAATGTCTGTACCGCAACAGCCGTCCGAAGCCAAAGACGTTGCACCTCAACTTGATGGCAACGACGATGATGATGAAAATATCGACGTCGATGGCTTCATCAACACGGGCGCGAGCAAAGATTTGTTCATGCCTGCTATGGATGAGGAACCACCCTTCCGCGCTCACGGTGATCAACCTGGTCGTCGCACTACATGCCAGCGCCTGAGTTTTTCTCAAAACACGCCTCCGGAAGCCGGCGATCAAGCTCCAGACAAAACGGGTAACATTTTCAGCCCTGGCACACTGACACGGACGGTTTGCGCGGGGTTCACTGCACCCCCACCATCCCCAGAGAAGATCAAGAAGTCTAAGAAGAGAAGTAGGCAAGGCACCTCTACGAGCCAGCCAGCTCCTAAGGTTATCCGGGGTCATGAAGACATGACATCACCCCGTGCGGATAGCTTGACCCGAGTTCATGTAGCTGGTAAACCGTTGCTGCCTCCGGAGTTGCTCTGCCTCGCAAAAGGACCCATGCTCTCTTTGCATGAAGCTATCTTGATGATGGAGGGCCTGCTTCTTAAAGACAAGAATCCAAATTACCCGGTGTTGACGGTCCAGGTACCAAAGAACGTGGACTTCGTTACTGAAGCCCCCGCCGATCTGTTCTTCATAGCGTTCGAGGACGTCTTCAACCTGTTTCACTCTAGACGGCTGGACTATAACTTGGTCCGCCTATACGCGATCAATATGGCGATGAAGATCCAGAGAGATGTTGCCCCGTACGTCACGGTAGTGGATCCCTACTACATGCGTGACAGTCAGCTGGTGGAAGGATCAACGACACGGGATAAGGCCACGGAGTACCTGAAGAGGTTCATGCTGAACAACAAGAGGAAGAACAACCTTCTTCTACCTTTCTTTCCCGAGTAAGTACACATCCGCTCGCCGCCGTCGTATCTTATGCTTTCTTATAGATTTCTTCCGTTGTTGATCCTTTCCACTGCATTTTTTCCGACTAGGGACAAGTACTGCGTACTCATCATCCTAAACCCGAGGTGGTCCATTGCCACTTATTTGGACACGGGGAGTTCGAGCAATAAGAAAGACTACACCAGAATAAAGGGTGTTCTCGATGAGGCTCTCGAGGGCTACGCCCAAATGGGAGGCCACTTCGAACAAGGACAGACGAACGGGGAATGTTTCTCGCTGAACAACAAACACCGGTTCAGGCATGGGACCCAGTTCGATTGCATGAAGCAGAAGCATGGCAGCGTGAAGGATGCCTTCTACGTCCTCCATCTCATGAAAGGGTTTGTCCGGGATGCACTGAAAACAAAGTTGCCATCTAGTATCCGAGAATGGACCAAAAATGCAGGGAAAATCGCCGAGGATAAGCTTAGAGAAGACTTTCATCTCATCCAGATGGAGTTGTCGCGAATCATCTACGACGATGTTGTGACAGCAAAGGGGACCTTCAACAAAGCCAGTGGTAGGATAAATCATGCATCATGCATACTCGCAATAAGTGTTTCTTTATTTTCTTTACTATAGACTTATCATACTCAATCTATTTATATTATTAACCAATATATATACCTATATTGACATGGTTACAAATATGAACACTAATACATGGTTGTATCCATTTCCAGGGTTGCATCAAAGGCAAATCGAAGAACACCTAGCTCTTCAAAATGACAGCCGGACGTGGACGACGAAAGACGGCTACAAACCGTTCCCGGCGCCGCTCAACAAGAAGACTCCTTGATCAGCAGGACGTGGACGTGTACTCAGTTTGATCCTAGTTTAGGCGGTCGTGAAAACTTCATTTATACTAAGACTTGTGTGAACTTTTGTACCAGTTAATTGTCACTATATATGTATGTATCTCGGGCTCTAACTGATGTAATGACATATTTATCTGTCTGTTTTAATACCGTGTCAAAATATATTACTGTTTCTATTATTTTCTGTATAAATACTGTAATATACATGTATTATTGTCAAATTAATACAGCAAATAATCGATAATACAGCAAATAATCGATAATTCAGCAAATAATTTAGTGGCGCATGGTAAATAATTTTGTGGCGCACCATATTCTGTGGCGCACGAAGAAAGTGCGCCACAGATAAATTATTGTCAAATTCATCAGCGCATGGACTAATATTTCTGTGGCGCATGAGCAATATTTCTGTGGCGCATTCTGGAAGTGCGCCACAGAATTTTCTACTTTCTGTGGCGCACATAAGGGTGCGCCACAGAAATAATATTTTTGTGGCGAGACTTCTGTGGCGCACCCACCATGCGCCACAGAAAGCTATTTTGGTGCGCCACAGAAAGGTACTTCCCTACTAGTGTTGGATGCACCCCCACTAGTTCCATTGGAGAGCTTTCATACACATATAGCTCTATGTGCATCCGTTGCATGGCAATCACTACTCCTTGCATAGCTTCGATTATAAGACTTCCTCTTGTCTAATGATCACTTATAGCTTTGTGAGACTTTCTTCCATTGGCCTTCCAAACCCCCATTAACGTTCTCTTTGCCATAACATCCTGGTGCCAATACTAAATGCTTACGCTCACCGGTTGAGTAGACCTCGAAACAGTGGATCCATGACGTTCATGTTTACTTTTACTTGACTGGATCCGTTCTCTATATTATGAAAAATTGCTTGATGCTTCGAATTGAAGGATAGAACTCCTACACTGGATACTTAAAACATCTATAATGAACCTTGTACGGTTTCATGTCTTAAAGGCCGTCATTCATGAAAACTTTTAGCTTGTTTAACTATCTTTCTTTATTATCTCTTATTTAATATCAATTATATACATTTGCTTTGAATGATTTGATCTCATCTCACTTACCATTACATCTTTATTAGATCAAGATTAGGTTGGTAGCATGTCATTTCAAAAATTATTGTTTTATCGTTTACCTACTCGAGGACGAGTAGGAACTAAGCTTGGGGATGCTGATACGTCTCAAACGTATCTATAATTTTTGATGTTCCATGCATGTTTTATATCAATTGTCACATGTTTTATATGCACTTTATATCATATTATGACATTTATTGGACTAACCTACTAATAGTTGCCAAAGTGCACAATGTTCTTGTTTTACACTTTGATGTGTAGAAATTATCAAAATTGGGCAAAGGAAACCTTGTTGGAGTCAAATTGGGACTTTTCAGAAATCTGTCTGAAAACTATTTTCCAAGATCGTCACGTTCGGGCCTGAAAACGACGTCAAATGGAAAAAGTCTAGTCGCGAAAGTTGTTCGGAATTTTCCGCCACACGTTTTATACAAAAGGTTCATCTCCATCGGAGTTCGTATACGGCCTGTGCAGGCCCGACAAGTCGGCTCGGCCAGGAAAACCCTGACCCGCGCCGAGGCCACGTGTGGCTGCCTCGGGAACCTTCTGAAGCTGCCCTTTGGACCATAAATAGCCCTCGCGGAGTAAACCCTAACACAATTGACGAAACTCCCGAATACATCTCCGTGCTCCGCCGTCACGAAACTTCGTTTCGTGGGACAGAAGTCTCTGTTCCGATACCTTGCCGGGACGGGGAATTGCCCCCGGAGCCATCTCCACACTGTTCAAGATATCTTCCGATATTCCGATAAATCGGCCGATTAATCGCTTCTCAGTGTCTGACCAATAAGATAAATCGGCCGATATGCCGATAAACCGCCCGATTTACCCCTTATCTTGGGTCGACCGATAAATTCCCGATAAGCGATATCCCCAACATTGCATCTCCATCGACGCCACCGCCTCCATCATCGTCGTTGCTGCCTCCCATGATGAGGAGGGAGTAGTTCTCCCTCGGGGCTGAGGGCTCTACCGGTAGCTATGTGGTTTATCTCTCTCCCATGGTGTGATCTTTATGTGATCATGAGCTTTGTAATCTAGTCGAATCCATAGATGTTACTCTTCATTATCTTATATGCTATTCAAGTGGTTTTATTAATGTAATCTCCGGAGTCACCTTTGTCCCACGGTGCGAAGTTGACAGTGTGCGCCCCGTGTGTGGCTCTTGGGCTAAAGATAACAGGAATACTTATCATGAGTTATTATTTGCGTTGGATGTCTCTATGAAATTGCGGTGTTTGTCTAGTACCTTCTAGGGCGCTCAAATTGACAGTGTGGGGTTAACTAGATATGGGAATGCGACTTTAAGGTGTGCTTTTATAGCCCTACGCGGTGGATTGGTGTTCGTTATCCAACGAGAGAATAACTCAGAGTAGCATAGTGAAGAGGAAATATCTATGTATTCAATTATATTATTATTGTTGAAAGAGTGTCCACTAGTGAAAGTATGATCCCTAGGCCTTGTTTCTAAGCATTGAAACACCGTTTACAACCAGTTCTGCTACATGTTTGCTTGCTGCCATTTTTATTTCAGATTGCAATTACCACTTATAATCATCCATATCACTTGTATTTTAATATCTCTTCGCCGAACTAGTGCACCTATACACCTGACAAGTGTATTGGGTGTGTTGGGGACACAAGAGACTTCTTGTATCTTAATTGCAGGGTTGCTTGAGAGGGACATCTTTGACCTATACCTCCCTGAGTTCGATAAACCTTGGGTTATTCACTTAAGGGAAACTTGCGGCTGTTCTACAAATTTCTGCACTTGGAGGCCCAACACTGTCTACAAGAATAGAAGCGTGCGTAGACATCACGCGGTAACTCTTTTAGTGCCCACATCCCAATGTGTCCATTGAACAGGTCAATACGGGACCAATTGACGTTATCGTTGTTCTTGTCATCAGCCGAGCGGATCAGGTTGAAGTCCCCACCTAAGATAATTGGGTGCGTGCATCTGGCGATTTTAGCAGAGAGTTCATCTAGAAAAGAGCTTGATCTGGCATGATCAGCTGGACCATAAACCCCTATTATGTCCATGAACATGCCCGAAGGCCTATGCAGAGCAGCCGCACTAATAAAACTCTGCCCTTTCTCAAAGGATCCTACCTCAAAAAGGCTGTCCCTAAGACCTAGTAGGATTCCCCCGGAGTGGCCGTTCGTCGGCAGCTAGCTCCAAACAAACTTGTCTCCTATCTCCAGGCTTTGGAGCTCGTTATCAGTGAAGTCTTGTTTAATTGTTTCTAACAGAATCACTACGTTAATGTGGTGTTTGCGGAGATAGTCTTTGAGAAGGGTTCGACGGCCCTGCACCCGAACCCTCTAATATTCCAGAAGAGCACTCGCATTAAGACACTGCTCCCAAAGCCCGTGCTTGGCGGGTCAGAATGCGCCGTCCCCCCGGCACCACGGTTTTGACCGCACGTTTTCTTGATTTCTTCACTGTTGGCTTCACAGCCTCCCCTGAGGCCATGAAGGTAAAGGACTCATCGGGCCCTCCTGATGGTTCAACAGACTTATTCTTCATAGGCACGCCACTGGACCCAGGTTCCCCTTGAGCCTGAGCCAGTTTAGCAGCCTGATCTTTCATCTCCTTTTCCTTCTTTTCTCTCTCGAGCTAGGCAGTCTTTCTAGCCAGTTCGGCCTGCACGAGCTCTCTTGCTTGAAGCATTGACACCACCTGTTCAGAGGCGCCGCCTGCTGGATCTAAAACCACACAGCTATCCCGGGCAACTTGGACGAAATCTAAAACAGAACGGTATTGAAGAATAGCGAAGTCGAAAATATTAGTGTTACCTGGGTCATTTTTCTTCTGGGCTCGACGAAGCGCACGATCAAGAACCGGCCCCTCCACTCTCCTCTCCTCTCGCTACAGTGTTCCGGAGAGGAGAAAAGGAAGTCGTCCACGTTCCGTGTCCCGCCGACGGCCAGATCGGTGGCTCCGTCCCTCTCCGGCCGCCGTTTTGGTGGTGGGAGGGTGGAGGGGTTCCCGATCTGTGCCCTAGGCCTGTAAATAGTAGGGTTTGGTCTCTCGGTGGCGCTGGAAGGGTGGTGACGGCGTCGTGGTCGGAGAATAAAGGTGCGGGAGCTCCTATCCCACCTCGGCTACATCACTGGTGGTGGAGTCGACGAGCTGCCGGAGGTAGGTCCTCGCGGATCCTTCGATCTGGCGAGTTTTCGTGCTCTTGGCGCGGTCATCGTGGCAGAGGCGATGGGCGCCTTCTCGAGCTTTTGTCCCCTTTTCCTTTCTTCGTCGGAGTAGGATGTGCTCTGATGCTGCTTCGGAGGATGTGGGGGTGGGGTGGCTGGGCGCCGGTGTTTGTCACCGGAGGTGCTTCTGGTTGCCTGCTCAGGAGCATATGGGGAGGAGAAGTACGGCAGATTTGGCTGGTGGCGACCTTCTCTCTGGCCGGCCGAGGTGGCGAGGGGAGAGGGGTTTGTGGCAGCTCGATCTGGTGTGTGGTTGCGGCTGCTGGGTGGTGGGAGCTGATGGAGAGGGATCTGGCCACCTCTGTCGAGGTGAGGCGCCGCGCAATCTTGCGCATCTGGGCCCAGGTTCGGCGCTTGGGAAGCTTGGGGTGCGTCCCCGGCCGATGCTCTTTCGTCGTCATCTTCTCTGGCTCCGGCGAGCCAGTTACTGTTGCGGCTCTTCAACGCCTGTGGCGAGAAGCTCTTCCTGCGCTGTGGTACGACCTTGGAATCGACGGATTCGACTCCGTCGGTGGCTTCGTCCTGTGGATTTCGAGCTCCGTGGTCGAGAGGAAGAAGAAGGACCATGAGGATCTGTGTGTAATTTTATTTTTCTTTGAGGTCCTTTCTGTAAGGTGGTTGCAGCTGTGTCTGCGTCCGTATTTGTCCTGTATTCTACTTGTATGCGTCCTTGTACGGTATTCCGTTTAATATACAAGTAGTTTAGTTAAAAAAAAAAAAGAACCGGCCCCTCCGTTTCTCCTTTGCCGCGGCCACTCTTTTCTGGTCACTTCCACCGAGGCAGGTCGGCTACGCGGGGCTCGGGCCACCGGAGCCAAGAAAGCCCTGGCCGACGCATCCAGCGTCAGGCCCTCGGCCGGAGTGGCAGCCAGCATCGAATCTCCCGATCCCTCCTTCCTCTCAGCTTCAAGCAGGCCACATCTCCTTGCTGGCCTGTCATGGTTGCTCTTGCTCCTCAGTTCAGCAGCCTATTTGGAGTCCACTTCTGGAGACAGTACAATTTCCCAAAGAATGGGCTGCTTGGACGGCGTCACAAAACCCTGGACCACTGTGGCTCCTCCCTCCGAGGACACCGGCTGGCCACTCGCAGCTGTAATGGAAGTAGCCATCACCTGTTTATGTAAGTCAACCACGGGAGCAGACGGAGTCCTTCCGAGAGGGGGGAGGAAGGAGCCGTACTGGCTGATCTGAATGGGTTCTTGTGAGCTGGGGGCGTCAGCAGCCTTGTGGTGACCCCCATCCTTCCCCGAGTTGTTCGTCACTGGAGATCTGCTCTTGCTAGTCTTTGCCTTCTTAGGGTTACGGTCTTCCCAGTCCTCGTCCTCCGAGCTATCTCTGCCGTGCTCCTGGTCCTTATCATCTCGTTTGTCATGGTCCTTGTCATGTTTTTGATGTGGTGGCGGAGAGGGAGATGGGCCCTTCCCGCCTCCCTGCACTTCGCGCTCCACCCGAACCTTGTAGCCTTTCAAGTTGACGAACAGAGTTATGTGGCTCTGAAGTTGAACTGGGGTCCTGCAGCCAAAGCGCATACGAACTGGGCCCTCCTTGGCTTGCACAGAGGTAGCATCCACCTCTAGCGGTCTACCCAACTCAAGCGTGCCTGCCATGAGGCGCGACACCTCCCGCCACGGAGCCGGGACACCGTGGAGCTTGACCCAGGTCACCGTCAGCGTCTCCGAGTGAAGAGGTTCGGCGCAAGCTTCTGTCACCACCGCCCTGTATTGAGTAGCTGGAAGGCATAACCCGCCCCCACGGGTTGCCATTCTCAACAGCTCCTTGGAGGGGAAAACCAGCGAGAAGGTGTCATCTGACAGTTGTTTCACCTGCCAATCCCACTTTTCTTGCACCAGGTCCTTCAATTCATCTTCGACCATGAGATCTGAGAGGATGCGTGAGTCGAGCTTCATAGTCGCAACATTCGTTGGGTTCCTCTCGGGTTCTGCCTTGTCTTCTTCCACGAACACAAAGCCTCTTCCCTGAATGCCAAATCCCGCCTAACCCGGGGCCGCGGACTTAGGTTCAGCAGGGCAAAGCTTCGTCGGATGGCCCGTCGTCTTGCAGTTGGAGCAGAAGGGCTTCTCTGTGCACTATGACTGCAAGTGGCCTTGGGTCCCGCAGTTGTAGCAAGTTACTTGAGAGAGATCCACCGACGACGGCCCCCCCCGCCGGCGCGGTCAGAACTGGTGTAGGTTGCGGTGGTGGAGGTCGAGGTCGCTTGTATCCGGCATCCCGTGGGGGATCCCCCGTGGGAAGTGGGGTGGAGGAGAGCGGTACCGGGAGTCAGGACCCCTGCCCTGCCGGACGTCCGCTCCCCGACCCTGCCGGTTGTCACCGAAACACCCTTCGTTGCGGAGACGGGCGGGGTCGCCGTCGCGCTCGCGTTCCCGCTGCTGTCTCCTGTGCTCATCTTGCTCCCTGTCCAGCTTCATACGGAGATCTTCCGGATCGTAGCGGCGGCCCCCGCCACCGCCACCCGACGGGCCACCACGCCCGTAGCCGCTTCCATCGCCGTTCGCCGCACCCCCACGCCAGCTACCGGAACCCGTGTTCCAGTCCCGCTCCATCTCAACCAGAAACGGAGAGGCAGCGTCGGAGAGGAGAGGAGGCGCAACAAAGATCTTCGCTCTTGCTTTGTGTCGCTGCACGTCTCGCTTGTTGGCTGGAAAACCTAGATTGAGATCTAGTGTTCCGGAGGGGAGCCAGAACTAGTTATATATGTGACGGCGCGAGGCCCTCCCAGCGCTGGCCATTCGATCTGGACCCCTGACCACGTGGCGAGCATCCCGCTCATCACATGGCGGCCCATCCACCACAGAAAGGCCCACCGCCTGGACCTCAGAAGGATGCAGCCCAGCAGGTGCGGCCCACCCAGGGGTCACTCCTGCTCTCCCGACCCAACAACAACTGTGGCACTTTCGAGACAAACCCTAACATCGATCCTCCCTGAGATCTGTCAGGCAATGGCGGCGGCGGCGCCCCGGCCAGACCCTCCGGCATCGGAACCAACAGCGCGCCCACCATCAGCGACCAAGGGCCAGGCACCCCTGTGCCAAGCTCGGGCCTCTGCAGTCCGCCCCCTGGCGAGCACAGAGGAGGGAAATCCTCACACGAAACTGGCGACCACGCCATCCCAGTTGTCGTCGACGAAGTAGAAGGCGCAGGTGCTGCCGGCGGCGCAAGATCCCCCCGGACCTCCCCGCCCGACAGATCTCGGACTCCAGCGGGAGGAACGCCCCCAACGTCACCGCCCCACGCGATGCTTGAGGCGCGCCCTGGCTGACATCGTCGTCGGAGAACTCCTGCGCTTCACAGCTGGCCCGCGCCGCGCCGCCCTCGGCCACGGCGAGGTCAGCCAGACTCCGGCGCCCCTTGCGCCGGCGGAGCTTGCACGCTTCATGGCGAGAATCGGGTGCGCGCACCCAATCACCTCGCGCGTCGCCTGTCGCCACAGGCACGCGTCGCGTCAGACACATCCTTCACTCCTGTTTGATACATCTTGCCAATGTTAGATGTGTAGGAATCAATGCTTAGAGTTCGGGTTGACAATTGTAATCCTAGTAATGTTTATGGAATATGATAACATGTTCCTTAATTTTTGTTTCCTCTTCTTAAAACAGTTCATGTGGGTTAGCAAAGTTTTAAGTTGCAATTTTGTTTTCAATAAGGGAATTTTATTACTCATGATATCACGAGGATACAAAGTATCTTATGCCCGGCCCCTCCATACCTTATATTTTAAGTTGCAAAATTTTGGTGACATATAATATAACTCATATTTTGTGTGGGGGTGCGGCAGTTTGCTGGACCATACGGAAACACAAGAAATGACACTCGCTTTGGGGGAAAAAAATCTGATGATCCTGCTGCAGTAATCTTTAGATTATGTAACTTGCTAACTATGTGGGCGTTGCTGCAGAAGTCCCAAGGCAAAAGAAGGTTTGAAAATGGTGTGGAGAGGCTGAAGAAGGTGATCCGAGATGCACTTTCCAGAGCGCACGGCTGGGCTCCAGCTACGGCGAGGCTCACCATGTGATGTCTTTTTTTCTTCGTTTCCTTTGGTAGATAACCTAATGAAGCGGGGATGTCGCTTCCTTTGCGAGCTAGTAGGGGAGTCTGTCGTAGATCCCTCGTAGAGTTTGCAAAACTTTACTTTTCTCTGCTACTTTGTAAGAATTCTGGTATATGAAATCGACGGGGTGCCCGTTAGGTCAAAAAAAAATAACTCATATTTTGTTGATCAGTATACAAAGTTTTTCCTCGAAATACGTCATGGCCTTGCATTAAAAAACAAGAGGTACTATGTAACTTTTATGAAAAGGTTCCCGTTATTGAAGAAGTGTTACACGAAACAATAAAATTTGACATCTGAAACCATCTCATCCCGACAGGAGAAAAGAATTATTCACTTGTTCGTCTCTAACGACAGTCACAATTCTACAACGTTAACCAGGAGCGGAGCCGGTCACAATGCTACAACTGTAACAAGGTGAAGCCAGGATTTTCATATTGAGTATTCGAAATCACAAAAAAATGTTTTTGCCATAACAATATAAGATATGCAAGTTAACAATAAGAAGAATGGAACTATAATGTTCATAGCTATGACAATATCTCAAATAATTGGAAGGAGGATTGCTCACATTTTCACCTTCATTTAATCTTCCATCTTCTTTCTTTCTTGCTACATTTTTCATTGGCCATGTGCATAACTGTTATGCAGAGCCTGGGTGTGGGCTCTACGTTTTTATCATGTTGATGTAAACTGACGAGT
Source organism: Poa pratensis (assembly GCA_947311845.1). Classification (NCBI taxonomy): domain Eukaryota; kingdom Viridiplantae; phylum Streptophyta; class Magnoliopsida; order Poales; family Poaceae; genus Poa; species Poa pratensis. The sequence continues at coordinate 48,649,361 of CAMZMU010000066.1, forward strand.
TTAATAAAAGCGCCCTTTATCAAAAAATATCGGTGCTAATATCTAAGTAATCTTCGATGTTAAGTCCTATCCCTCATACGTTGCAAAACACTAAATTTTTCCTTCTTGTTCTTCACTTTTCAGACCTATAAATCAATGAAGAATCTAGCAGCTATCCGGCTAACACACACAAAAAAATATACTACCGCGAACTTACAATAACAAGGACTTCCTGACAGCTAGCGGACCACCAAATCCAATGACGAAGCTGCCGCCACCAGCGTTTGTGTATCGGATCAGCACGGCCGATGAGTGGGCGGAGCTTGAGCGCACCGGCTGTACCCTCGGCGGCGAACTCGACCGCTCCACTGGCTGCATCCACCTCAGCGACCTCAGTCAGGTATCCGAACTATAGATTATCTCTTCGATTTCTTCCAGTTTATAGTCTGCCTAAGAATCTATCGTTTTATCAGATTTGTACTCCACTACAGATTCTAGTTGAGAACTTTTCTCTCTTATTTCCTGATAGATCCCTCCCTGCATTTCTTGATTTGTTGTATGGAACTAGGATTGACCAGGGAGTCATGGATCTATATATTTTTGGGAGGTTCCCTTTCATAGATGATTTTGTTGACTCGAAATTCTGATCCCTTCCTTGTCTTCTTGATGGGGTTATTTGATTAGTTGGGCGTTCTGGAGGGAATATCAACTTATTTTAGATTGGTACTGGGTAAGTTGCAGATTGCAGTGGTCCGTTTTAGAATAAAAGGGGGTGTAACCCCCCCGGTTCCATTATCAAACGAAACCAGGGCCAAGCCAGAGTACACCAACATTTTCAGGTTCCATTGCAGTGGTCCGTAGGATACTAGCAAACTACTGCAAAGAATAAAATAGTATTATAGCTTATTATACCAAAAGAAAATCGAACTCCGCAAATCTATTCTAATAAGAAATTAATTCAAACTGGTGATGTGTTCTTAGGCTGTGATTTAAAAAAAAAAAATCTGACCAGTACTAGCCCTTGGTGGCATATTAATAGATAGAAGCCCACCCTTGTGACTTTGTGAGAGTTCCGGAAATTCTGCTCCCGACGGGAGTCAAACTCTGGTCGCTAGGTGCGCCACTGCGACCCTAACCACTGGGCTACTGCCCCGTTCTCTTAGGCTGTGATTTCATGAAAAGGGGCAAACATGTTGATGTACAATTTTCTCCAAGATGCTTCATCCTACTAGTTTGGAGATTTCTTCTTACTTATTCACATGATATTCTTATCGATTTTCTTAAACTGTCACACATATTCAGGTGTTGTAAGATCTGTGAGCACTGTACTCTACCGAACCAACTTCACTTGAATCAATGTTATCTCTGTCCTAGGAGAGGATTTCAAATTTTGATTGTACTCTTATCACCCCGATTATCTTAATGCCGCGACTTGATCTGGAGTTTCTGTAAGAAAATGTGAATCGCATACATTTATCCATGTTTGTCTCTTTTGTATCTTGGTCCTTCTCAAAAGACAAGTTTCTTTGACCGTTTACTTGGTTTAGGTGAGGATGACACTAAAGAATTTCTTCCTTGGCAAAGAAGATCTATACCTCCTAGAAATTGACACTGCCAAGGTATTGAAATTGCACATTCCATTTTCTGAGACCATATTCAAAATTACATTTTATTTTGTCTCCTGTCACTTCATTGTAAATATCAAGGAAATTCCCAAGTATTCGTTTATTTAGTGTTCATGGTTGTTACTTCTATATGGTTTTAGGACACATTCATAAATTGCCACCTTTGAATTGATCGTGTCATTTCCTAGATGGATAACTAGCAAAAATGAAAGCAGCATGTCTTTTTTTTGGATCAATTGCTATCACTTCACAAATTGTACACTTCATATGTTTGTTATGCGAATACATTTACATGTACTATTTGTACTTCTTGTGTATCTTAGATTCCAGATGGCTTAATTTATGAGGCAGCTGATGGCTGTAATCACTTCCCTCATTTCTATGGCCCTGATCGGAGCTTTGCAGCCCTTCCACTAAGTTCTGTTGTCAAGGCAGACAAAATAGAGATGTCAAACAATGATTTTACTTGCAGCCTACTTGATGGACCGAACCTCTGATTCTGACGTTAAATCCTCGCCCTTGTCCGTTGTTGCCCTAGTGTTCTTGTAAGTTCCCTGCCAGATTTATCAAGGACAGTCATTGGAAGTTCCGAACTGTCTTGTGATCAATGACATATGCCGGGTCAGGGTGTTCATTGTTCTAATGCAATGTTTGTTACTTACTTTCATGCCTCATACATAATCTGATAGCATATATATATGTAGATACTCAAAGTCTCAAATTTAACCTGGTTAATTATGTTCAGAACAAATCAGAATTTCAAATAGTGACGACTCTTTAACAGAAGTGAATGGAAAGTTCTCATTATAGCTGAAACTTTCTTCCCCCAATTTCTGTAGGTTATCTGGTAATTCATGGTATGTATATTTAATAAATTTCATATTTGTCACGTTGTTTTCTATCACAACTTGGATCTGCAATAGAAGCTTATTGTAGAGAATGTATAGATGTTATCTTTGTTGAAAATAGATTACAGTGATTGGAATTTATCTTTGCAAAGCCAGTGCATGTATGTCGTAGCTCTAGCAATTGTATATTAAAACTTGTGTAATGTAACTTTTACTCATACAATGCATCTACTTATATTGCTCTGAACTTCACCTACTGTAAAACAGGGGACATCTGCTAGGACGGTTCATTGAACAATTTACAGCATGTTAAGAACTGTCATGTGCAGCTGGCTGAAGGAATGCGTCACGAGATTACTCTCTAGCTCTAGCAGATATAGCTGAGCAAGTGAGTCTTCAAGTATCATCACATGTTTGCTGAAGAGATGCCTCTTTCAGGTGATAGTCGTGTACAAGTTTTGCAGCATTTGCAGTAGCAGATTTGAATAAATTTTACTCATGATGGTGTCTAAGAAGTTGAGAACCAACTCGATCTACACTTTGACATAACTCAAAGATGACCAGTTTGTGCTTATGGATACATCATCTCCAAATATTTAAACTGCAGTACATATACACGATGGATATCATATATTTTTTTCCTTTTTCCTTTTCTTGAACGGTACGTGCTTATTCTGTTCCAAATTTCCGATGCCTGAATACGCTTCCTTTTAAGGTATATCCAATCCAATAATGACATGCTAATTTTACTATTATTCCTGGCTTAATTGGGCGCAGTCTAGCTAATCTACTCAATGTTATTTCTCAACTACTGTTGGGCACATGGCTTACCTGTGTCAGCTAAGTTTTTTCATTCGAACGAGTTTGTATATGCTCCTTCCCCCTTTGCTTCTGCACAAACCCTCGTAGGGCCTCTTTGAAGATCTTTTATAGAAAATTTGGCGGATTGGAATCCTTTGGAATTTTTGTATGTGGTTTGTTTGATTTGTGGGACTGATCCTATATGAGTTTCTAACGATTCATCTGCACTACAGTACACAGAAAAAATTCCTTTACTTTTCGTACGGTGCAATAAAACAAACATTGGTGCAATTTTAATGTAGTAGAAATTAATCTGGTATGACATCGCAGTCCTATGGTTTCTCTAATTCTCGCGTTTTTAGGATGCCGCTAATCATAGAGGCACTTATACTTTTCACTTTTCTTATATATAATGTGTTGCTTTACTAACAATTATTCCCTAGAATGTACTCCATGCCTAAATATCATAACAGCAAGTCCCTGAAACTATTGAAATCGACTTGTACTAGTACAGTATTCATTTGACCTAAAATGGAATGACAGAAACAAGAATTTGGATTGGTACAGCATTCTGTATTCAGTATAATCTTTGTGGTCAAATAATTTTACTTGGTGTCACCTCAATCCGTTGTTTATAAATTTACAAAGTCTTCCAGAGTAACAATATTTTAAAATGTTTATTTATTTAACCATTTTTGCCCTTGCCTAAATAATTTCCAAAACCGACCCTTTTTGTCCATGTCAACGACCCCAGGATGCTGATACTGCCACTCTTGCAGATGGTTAGGTGTGGCGTACTGGCGCGTTAGTGTTGTTTTGTTTTTGCCCAAATTGGGACACTTTTAGGTGAGAGGTCACTTACCACATGTATGAAAATAAGCTAATCCGAAAATGTCAACGGTAAAGTATAAGGGAAACTATATTTAAGTTGTTAGTTTCGAAGACACCATCAAATATTTTAATTTATGCAGAAGGTCAGCTGTAAAATGATGATTGGAGAACACTACTTCTTTGAAGTGGCAAAGAAAAATATTGAATTTGCTCCAGTGACTCGCCACATCTGAACCACTTGGCCTCTGAAGTTGTGAGTTTGTTGGATTGTTACTAGGTGAATTTGGTGCGGCGACACGCCGCACCCTTGGTGAAATTTTTGTTGGGTTTTCTTCCTTTTGAAAAAAAATTATATGATGTTTGAGTGGAAAATACATTAGTCATGTTGTTTCTGTATACCAAAACGGGAGCTGTATGATGTAACAGTCATATACTCATATGGTTTTTTGAGAAAAAAATACATCAATCTACATGTACATTAAATTAGTAATGTTACAACAATTTGAGATTTCCTATACCTCTCAACCACATTGACAAATTCATGCAGCAAAACAGAAGGAGCAGATCATTTGTTGGTGGAAATGAGCATAAGCAAACAAAAAATTCTACCAAACATAACTTATTTAGAACATGTACACAAATACTTAGTACAGACTAAAGAACTTCAGGAACTTGCCAGGCAAAGAGAAAACACCATGGCAGCAGGATCTTTGTTCTCACCGTAATGCAAAAGTTCAACAAATCCAGGTTGTTGGACCTAAAGCAAATTTCTGCTGCGACCAACAAAATATGCAAGCAAATGTTCAGACTTGCTGTCAAGAAGCAGTATCATTGCACTCCAAAAAACATAATATATATCTACAGGGGTAAAATGAAATCAGGCAATGAATTCAATGTCACAAATTTAAATTAATAAGGGCATAGGAGGGGCAAGATCATAACCAAGCAGTACTCACTCAAGTAGATGGCGAATCACTCTGTAATTGGCACCCAAATCAAGTGCGGATATGTTACTGCCTTGGTTATATTTTTTTGCACTCGGTCTGCATGACGGTATAGACACCGGTCTGCATAACAGAACTTACAATATTAATCCAGATAATTATGCTTCAATCTGTTTAAAGTAATAACTGGAAACAACCATATACATGTGGACATGAGTAACACAAACATAGCTAAAGACAGCTTTGTCAGGTATTATCGTCAGATAAAAGGTACCTCACTGATAAAGTATTGGAAAATAAAGTACAAAGTATGTTGATACTGAACGAATACACAGGTACCCAAGTGTGTCGCATATTAAGGCTGTAACATACAAACAATACTTGCGACGTCGGATAAAATGGGGGTCCAGTGTATATGGCTGCATCTACATCAAAGAACACATGTATATTTAGCAGCCTACACAGTTGTAGGAGTCAACTGGAAAGAGTAAAATATAAAAGAGTAATCTGAAAGGAAAATAAACATTGTTTAGCCCGCATCCCTGTTATCATCCCTGAGAGTACAAATCTGAGTTAGAGTAATCATATATACCCAACAGAATACTACCAGCAATCTAGCTAGTATAGCATCTGCCGATACCATTGCTACCATTGCTTGCAAACAGATGGAATTAAGACTAAAAAGTAGATGAGAAGTATCAGATCATGCTCAGAAGTACTGACTAATAATTGATTAAAGAATAAACATATCTAGAATCTGTTGAACTTACCGTGCGCAGGAATTTTCATGTCATGTTCTCTGGAGTACCATCGAGGTAGGCACCGATCTGTTTTTTTCCTTTCAAGGAGGTGCATAATCGGTTAGTAGCCTGTGCTCACATCTGTAATAGTGCAATCACAATATAAGAGAGAATGGATGTTTTGACACTAAGAACTACTATGTAGTAATATGTCAAACTGAATGCTCAATGTCAACTTAGAAAAGCATCAGAATAATAAAAAAGTTAGTGCCCTCTGCACTAAAAGGCACACTATTGTTCAAGCAAGCATTTCCGTCCTTCACGTCCTGGGTAAAACTCACGATAATAAGAAATAGAAGAATCGTACCCAAAATCCAAAACATAAGAGGACAAAAACATGGAAATAAACAGGACCAAATAATTGAGATCGCAGGCTTTAGATACAGACATAACTGTACTGCAAAATACCTTAATGCAAGTGCTCATAGTATATGCTATCAGCCGGTCTGCAGGCTCGTTTATATTGTCGTTTTTTATTTTTAAATGGAAGCTCTTTCCCTGTAGACATGAGAGGTATGTAAGACTGTTGCAATGTAGAGGCATAATATTTGCATTTAGTGTTTACAGGCCGTAAGAGAAAAAATTTACATACCGCTGTGTCATCCGTTTGATGGCTTGCCAGATCAGAAAGCGTAGTTTCAGTTGTGGCAGTCTCTGTAGGCCCATGCGCTTCCAATCCAATAACATATCGTCTATGTTGGAGGCTGGTACAGATTAAGCTGTGTGTATGAGCATAGAAATTAGTTTGATGGTAAATATGTTTTTTATACTATAGCATTTACTAAACCTTTTACAAAGACAGTCCGCTTTAGGAATTGCCGGATCAAGAAGCAATTGATTTAAGTGGGTGCTCTTGAAAGCTAATATTCCTACAATTTCTAACATGGCATAGTATGTGGAAAAAGTGTGTGTACATGCATGCGTTGAAGCTAACTAATGGATGAAATATGAGCACCTGAGAAATTGTTAACCACCATACCGATAAACATCACTCCTATGTTCTTTTTCATTGAAGCTTCATATAAAGAATGTGCATTAAAGCTTTCAGCTAGCTCCCATGATATTACGATAGTAGACCTATCACTTTTAAATGAAAGGTGGAGTCAATCTAGTGTTGTAGCATATTAAAATTTTGTCGTTTACACTGTGAGCCATACCTGTCATTTTCTATAAAACTTTGCCTTCTTGAGTCATAGTCTCATCTGAATGCAAGAATATGAGCCTGATAAAGTATCAATTTTGTTAATATGCTTCGCAAGGACATCAAATGGTTTTGCATTATGTGCACAAAGTGAAGTCATCAGGCTGTGGATCAATCTATGTTATCTCTTTTTGTTGACCAATTTTTATGCTGTAGCTATTGCGTGCAGTAGCAACTAAGGAAGACTCAATCTAATACACCAGCCCTTCCTTTAATACTTCACCGAACCTTTGTATATTTTTTTCTGCCAGGCAACCTTCTATCATGTTTCCCTAAAAAGCAAATGCTTATTAGTTTATGCGTCATGTAAATGGTCGCAGCTTATATGGCTATTCTAATTTGTCGGCTGATAAGCAGAAAGGAATGGACATATGTAAGTTGATGTTAAACATGCTTACTCTGTGTTGATTTAACTATCTATTTTGGGCAAGCATAACATGAGTGTTCAGGAGTAAATCGGCATTTTGCGGCACCAACTAATGGTTTGTACCTGTTGATCAATGAAAAGGAGTCCCAGCTCATACATTTCATTGTCTCTGTTCTTGTTCTCCTGTGAAGGCGTACAATTGACCTTCCACATGCGTGGCCTCCGGGCAGATAGGTTTTTTTACTAAACCAGTCTGCATACCTGTTGTGCAAATCAAAGAGATTAGACAAATCACTAACAGTTTGGAATAGGCAAACGAATAGATATGGTAAAGCTGAGCTCATCAATATCGTCATGATTGTGTCCTAAAATGTGTAACATCTCATATGTAAACTATATTTCATAATCTAGACTGAAATGTATGAAGGCTTAACAAACCATTCAAAAGTTTAGTCAGAAAGAAATAAAAAATTTGTAGAGCAGACCTCATAACTTGTACATGAGGAGAAACAATTGAAAACTACAATAAAAATATTGCAAATCCTACCACTTGCAGTACGCTGCATCTGAACATTTAGACATATGTAAATTTCAGTAGAAGCATTGTGCTAACCATGAAATTGAAATTAGATTCTTCACAACTCAATAACTTCTTACCGACTTCTTTCTCTACAATTATTTGAATGATTATTAGCATCCGATGGAACCTGCTCAGTTCAGATACATAGGATCGATATCACGGTGCAAGCCATGCTGCAAGCAAGAAAAAAAAAATAGAAGGAGAGGTCAATGGATCTCGGTCTGGTTGAATTGTTCGTATAAGCACACAAGCACATACACACATGCACGAGCGATTGAGCGCGAGAGGGAGGAGCAGGGGTACCAAATCGAAACATGGCAAGGTGGATGAATCCATGACGGGGCGGCTTGGCGTTCGCCGGAACCCACGGCCGGAAGCCGCGTCCAGCATACACCACGCGTTCCCCAGAGATCCCCGCCGCCGCCCACGACACCACGGTGGCTGCCCGAACGGGGCGTCCAAGCCGGTAGAGCCGCGGCAAGGGCGGGAGGGCTGGCCCCGCGAGGCGGAGGGGTCGGACGCGGCCGCCGGTCGGAGGCACGGGTCTGCGCCAAGGGGCGGGAGTCCTCATCGCCGGCGTTTTCCGAATGGCCGCGGCCGGCGGCGGTGCGGTCATCGAGTGGTTCGAGGCGGGACGGCCGTAGCGCGAGGCTCCGCCGCCTGGACACCCGCGAGGAAACGATGGAGCGGCGGCGGCGTCCGGTGGAGGCGGCCGCGTCGGGAAAACGTGGAGGATTGGGGATCCAGGCTGGAGGACCCCGTGGAGCGGCCCTGCCGTGCGCCGCCGAGGGCGGCTCGCCGTCGTCCGTCTGCTCGCCGCTTGTGCTCGCCTGCGTCGCCGCGCGGGGCCCGCTCGCTGGCGCCCACGCCTGGCCTAGCTCGAGGTCGTGGCCGCCTGCCGTCGCCCGGCCTCGCGAGCGCCGCCTCGACCTCGGCCGCGAGCACGGGCGGTGAGCTGCGGCGGCGAGCTGCGGGGGTTGGGTTGTGCACGGCCGCATCAGGTGAGGAGGAGCGAATCGCCGGAGTAGGAATGGAGAGGACGGCGAGGCGCCTGGTTTGCGCCACAGGACGGCGGCGGAGGTGCCCGGACCTCGTCGTAATCAAGGGGCGACTGCGGCGGCGACCAGCGGCGCGGGAGCGAGAGCGAGAGGAGAAGAGGAGCACGTGCGGGAGAGTGTGGGGGATGGTTTTGCAATTTAGCCTGTGTTTTTTCCTTAAATATCTAATTACTCCCTGTCCTCACGATTTCGTGGACTACGGGTTGATTTTTCGTTTTTTCGAGGGTTGTTTTTGCAAAAGCATCACGGGCGTGCGTTCCGGGCCGTTCGATCGGCAGCGGACGGCCGGGATCGAGCGCTGGCGGACACTGTAGATTTTCTACAGTAACACTGTAGCTAATCTACAGTGCTCGGAGCGCTCCCAGGCCGAGACTTTGCACGTCTTTCATATAGTTAGTAATGGAGGGTTGACTTGGCAATGTTTTACATTACAACAAATTTTGAAATCCAAATCCGATACCACAAAACAATGACGGTCATTGAAGTGATAAAACAGGACATGCTCCTTGTACTTCCTCGAGATCGCAATGCCGTTATCGGTGTGGAGTGTTTGGATGAAGTTCTTGCGGCGGCGTCCATTAACACATGCATGTAACATCTTACAATTTGCATCACCCAAACGATACCAGAACCCAGTTGAGACGAGAGCATTGGCAACTTGAACTTTTTAATAGAGAAGACCCTGGTAGGAGACCTTGAGGGTGTGACGCATGTTTCGCTCATCATAGGAGAGGGGCTGTTGCTCCTCCGCGATGAATTTTGCATTACTGCAAAAGGACAATGGTTCAAATGCACCGTACAAAGCGATGAATTTTTTCCTTTTTATTTTGTACAAATGGTTTTACTTTCTATATACCTTCCAATCAATTTAATGGTCAACTCATTAAAGAAAATAATGTCAACTAGTACAACCTAATTTACAAACATAACCGAAGTTTTTTTTTTGCATAGTATTTGATTTCATGGGAGAATCTCTATGGACAATGTGGACATAAGAACACGAAACCTTAATTACAGCAACCAGATGATGCATGGTGGAAGGTAGCAGTACTACCTAAGAATACAAAATCGGATACAGCTCATATCTCAAGCTGCAGCTTCCACCGAACACTTTCCCTCCCTCCTTGGCGCATCCCCTCGCCACTAGTTTACCAATGGCGGCTTCTAGGCATAGCTTGCAGTCCCCGCCGGACAGGTCCTTGGTGCACTGGGCCAGCCCGTGCAGCCTCCGCGTCCCCCCGATGGCCTCGGCCACCCCGGCGGCAAACAGCAGCGGCGATAGATACGCCGTCCTGGTGAGCTGCTTCATCATGCCGGCGACCTCCTTGTCGAACTCCACCGATCTCTCAGCGCTCTGGACGGTGCCCGGCTCGACGGAGCTATGGTCGCTGTCAACCTCGCCGAAGAACGGCTCGCTGGAGTACCGGAGCATGCAGGCTTCGAGCCAGACGACGGCTTCCTTCTTGGACGAGCAGAGGCGCTGGGCCTGAGCTCTCGCGGAGCGGATGCATTCGGCGCATGTCGCTCTGGCGACGTCGCCGCGGCAGAGGGCTAGGCCGTGCACTCGCTCGTCGCCGCCGCCGGACGTGCCGATGTCGAACCCGATAGCTGGGGCCTTGGTCTCCAGGAGGGACATCAGCTGGTGCAGGTTGCTAGCGAAGGGGCTATCGGCGGCAAAGCTACGGGTGCCGGAGCACGAGGCGGCGGGCGCGTCCGCGGAGCCGGCCGCCGCCTGGGAGGCGGCTAACAGGAGGAGGAGGAATGTGGCCTCAAGAACCATGGTTGTAACAAACTGAATTGCACAGTGTATCTAATCTAGGTTGCCGTTAGGGAGAGCATCCGTGTTTTGTTTATATAAAGAGAAGAACCGCGGGAGAGATCGAAGGAAGGGAAGAAGCACCAAGGCGACGTGGTCTAAGACATTGGGCGTGTAGAGTGGTTGAGGTTGGACCATGGTAGGTAGGCTGGGCGCCTCCTGGACGAGGTCGTATTCGCCGCCGCGCGGCTACCCTGACAAGCCGCCAATCTGGTCCTGGAGCAACCCTCCAACGCTGACGCTGACCCCGGCAAATACTGGTGCGGGCGCATCCCGTGCAAGTGCAACCCACAGATTTTTTTTTTCATTTTAAACCACCATATATTAAAAACCGTCTCATTAAAAACATTTCAGTCCCCTTAGTAATCTGGTAAAGAAAAGAGTGCGTCTGTAATTTGCTGGTTCAACCAAACACAGTTATATCGTTCATTACATCAGAGACAATAAATCTAGGGGGATCATCGTCCTAATACACATTCACTTTCAAATCAAAAACAGTCCTAGCCAACGGCGAGTCCAAGAATTATTTGCAGGGGAGGCTGAAAGTTGACGACGACTAACTAAACGACTACTTCAGTAGAAAATAAGCCAATATATAAGACATAAAATTATTTAAGACAAAATACCACAAATTTTCAGGTTAAAAGCATACAAAATCACACACTAATACATCCAGTACTAGAGAAGCAACAACAAAAGGACAAAGTGAACTCTCTAATAAAACTAGTAAACAGACATGTACCTCTAAGAAATCACATCATACTCACGCGGCAGATGTCCTCTATGATCCCTCAATTTCTGAAACTATATAATGATCTGATCATCATGAATGCTTCTAAATATCTGTTTCTCACAGTAGCACACCATTAAATCATTTAGCCATTCATCGGACACCTTATTGCGCAAATCTGTTTTAATAATCTTCATTGCTGAAAATATGCGTTCAACTGATGCAGTTGCCACAGGAAGAATGAGAGCCAACTCAATGAGACGATACACCAATGGGAAAGATGTGTGTTTTGTTGTTTGAACCATCAACAAAGCAAGTGTGGACAGATTTTGACATCCATTAAATTCTTCACTTCTCCTAATGTTCATAAGAAATCTTGGGAGGTCAATTCTTAGCAACAACCTGTCCGATTCTGTGAAGTCCTCAGCATAAATTTCAGCAAGCCGAATAAGTTTATCAACATTAAACTTTGAGAAGTTGTTTGCTGGACTAAGACAGGCCATGCAATCATGTAACTCGGTGGAAACTTCATTGAATCGATGATTCATTTCAGCGAGAGTTGCATCAATGGCAACATTGAATATGCTAACCTTGTAATAGTGGAGTCGAGTCGTCGTGTTCTTGGTGGTGCGAGCAGTTTGACCCAAAGCTCCAACATGATCAACCATATTTGGCACTTCAATCTCATGTGTCTCACAAAAGCTCTTGGCTTGCTGAATAAAGAATCCAACCCATTGTCCCTCATCCCTTGCAAATTTTGGCGGCCGCCGGCTGGGCGCGTCCGCGCGTCGCCTTCTGTCGCCGGATGGGCGGGCCGCGGGTGCGACGCTCCGCCGGTCCCCAGCCCCTCCTTGCGGCGTTGGTCGCCGGTCCCGGTCGTGGCCGCCTCTGTTTCTCTCTGCTTGCGTTGCGTCTTGCGTGACTGGAGTCTGGAGATGGAAGATCTGCGTTACGTTTTTTTCTCAAGAGCTACGTTACGTGCTTGTGCGTGCGTGAGTTGGGCTGGAAACTCAGCTAATGGGCCTCCTAGCACAGGATTATTAGTAGTAAAAAACAATTACAATTTCGGAGGGCAGACTTCAGCCTGTTAAAACCTGCTTGCTGGCCTCACCTTTGGTCCTAGCTATCTTATGTGCTACTTTATTTGCTTCCTTGGACAATGTTGAACTTTTACCTGACCAATTCTGCTTGCTATCTGAAAGCACTCCATCAGAACAACAATATAGGGACTCCAGATCTCGGTGTGGCCGTTGAAAGCATCAACAAGTTCCAACGAGTCCGACTCTAAAATAACCGGTATGCATCCGAGGTTTTCAATCAGTATCAAACCTTTCTTCAAAGCTAGAGCTTCAGTAGTTGCAGCATTAAGTAAATTGTTTAAAACTTCTCCACAACCAGCAACCGCTTCTCCTTTATAGTTATGCATGACAGCGCCTGTAGCCCCTGTCCTATTTGCAAAGAAACATGCATCAACGTTTATTTTGTACGTACCTGGGGAGGGTTTTGACCATGGTATTTCATGTGGAACCGCACCTTCAGCAACTCCTTTATAATTAAGCGTTAAAGCTTGAATAGAAAAACTTGTACGTTTTGGAGACGCGACCTTTTCACCTTTTACAGCTTCTCTCCGTTGCCACAAGATATACCATGCTCCTACCGCCAAAATTTCGTTGATTCCCACATGCTTCAAATGATATGGCACTTCTGGATTACTTCTCAGTAACTCTTCCAGAACAACGGACCCGGACCTGTCCACAACAAGTCCATTGTCAATAATATGATCAACACCCAAAGATGTCCAAACTTCCTTTGCTCTTTGACAGGTAAACATGAGGTGGCCGATATCTTCTGCATCAATAGAACAAATAGGACAATGACCAGAAACAGGTATGTGTCTATTGGATAAAATTGCCATGCTCGGTACTGTACCATGAAGAGCTTTCCAAATAAAGATTTTACTTTGCTCGGTACTTGTAGTTTCCAAAGAATTTCCCACACAGGGTTACTGAATGCGGTGCCTTGTTCATCTGCTCGAGTGAGTTTATGACCATTCTGATGATTCCATTCTGTATAGTAAGCAGACCGTACTGAGAACACATGAGATTTTGTGTAGTGCCATGCAATAAAGTCCTCCTGAAGGTGAAAGCTAAGAGGAATTTTTTGGATTCTGGCCACGTCAATGGGGTTGAGGATGGACTGCATCAACTCCACGTCCCACTCACCAGTATCACGATCGATTACTTCATCAACCGTTCTCAGAAGAATGTTGCCCTTGTTTGTGATCACTTTTCGTGATGAGCTGTCCGGTATCCAGCAGTCATCCCATATATTGATCATCTTCCCAGAACCAATCCTCCAGATGAGACCTCTTTTAAAAGTATTCAAACCTGCTAGAATGATTTGCCAAGTAAATGACGATCCACTCTTAGGACCGGCCTTCAGTAGATCACCATTAGGATAGTACTTTGATTTAAGAACTCGGGCACAAAGAGAATCCGGGTTAGAAATAAGCCTCCAGCTCTGTTTTGCCAACATAGCAAGATTAAAAGCATGTAGATCACGAAACCCCATTCCACCATTCTTTTTCGGTACACACATCTTCCACCACGCCATCCAGTGCATGTGTTTCTGAATATCCGAATCACCCCACCAAAATCCCGCCATTGCATCAGTCATCTCTTTGCATAGTTTCTTCGGGATTTTAAACATAGACATTGCATAGACATGAATAGATTGGATAATAGCTTTTAATAAAATCTCCTTACCTCCCATACTGAGGAATCTTTCTTTCCACCCCTCTAATCTTTAATGATGCATTCCAGAAGGTGAATGAATTTGTCACTCCTCTCAGCTCCTACAAGCACAGGAAGACCCAAGTATTTATCTGAGAGGGCCTCAGTCATAATATTCAGCTCCGTGCACATATCAGCTTTCACCTCAGGATCAACATTCGGTAAAATAAATGCTACACTTTGCTTCACTAACCAATTGCCCTGAGCTAGCACAGTACTGGTCAAGAACCTGACTCAATGAGGTTGCATTTGTCATATTTGCTTTCATGAGGATAAGGGAATCATCAGCAAAAGGTAAATGTGATACTGATGGTGCATTTCTGCAAAGCCTGACACCTTCCATGCCACAAACCTCCTCTCTATGAGCCAGAAGACTTGAAAGTCCTTCCGCGCAGAGTAAAAATAGATAGGGAGACAAAGGATCACCTTGTCTTAGTCCTCTCGACGGGATAAAAGAATCCGTCTCTTGATTATTAAACCTGATTTTGTATGTGACTGGCCGAACACAGCTCATTAGCAAGTCCACAAAATTTCAGTCAAAGCCAAGCTGCATCATCATGCTCTCCAAAAAATTCCATTCAACCGTGCCATAAGCTTTGTGCATGTCTATCTTGACTGCACAATATCCCCATTTACCTTTCTTCTTATTCTTTATGGTATGCATGCTTTCATAAGCTAGAAGAATATTATCCGAAATCAGCCTTCCTGGCACAAACGCACTTTGCACAGGGGATATAACATCATCAAGAATCTTTTTAAGACGTAAAGCAATCATCTTGGATATTACCTTGTATAGAACATTGCATAGACTTATAGGGCGGTATTGAGTAATCAACTCTGGATTTTCCAATTTAGGTATCAAGACTATAATACTATCATTCCATCCTGGAGGGACCGCCTTATTGTTGACTGCATCAAGCACTTCCTTTGTTAAAGTTTCCTCCAGAATATTCCAGCATTTTTAAAAAAAGATTGTGTGAAGACCATCAGAACCCGGAGCCTTCATATCGCCAATGGAAAATAATGCTTTCTTTACATCCTCAGCCAAATAAGGTTTCAGAAGTTGTTCATTCATCCGTTCAGAAACCTTGGGCACAACCTTAGCAAGCAACTTAGGGTCTGGTTCATCAACTTGAGTGCTAAACAACCCTGCAAAATAATCCGAAACCATAGGATTTATGGTAGCAGTATCTTCTAGCCAGGCTCCATTCTCATCTCTCAATTTCTTTATCAAGTTTCTCTTTCTTCTTTCCTTTGCGAAGTTATGAAAAATATGATGTGTTTTTATCTCCATTTTGAATCCAATTAATACGGCTCCTTTGCGCCCAGTAGATCTCTTCCTGTTCTAGGAGTTCTTCGATTTCTCTTGCAAGCTCTCTTTGTAATTCAACATTTTCATCATTAAGTACATCACATGCCACCCTTTCCATTAGAACCTGCTTATTACGGATTTTTTTCTTCCTTTTCTGAAGGATCGAACGATCCCACTTATGGAGTTGATCATGCACAATCGCCAGCTTATCTGCCAAAGTATTTGAACTATTTCGGACTCCCGCCTGCTCCCAGGCCTCTTCCACCACTTGCCGGAAGTGGGCCTCTTTAAGCCATTTCGCCTCAAACCTGAGACATTTGGCCCATGAACTAGCTAGGCTTCATCACATTCAGTATTCTTCAGAATAGGGCGATGATCTTTGCTGCTATACTCCAGGTTCTGTAAAGTTGCATTTGCAAATTTCTGATTCCAAGCTTCATTTGTTACAGCTCGATCTAATCTTTCTCGAATACGTCCTCTATGCCACATGAATTTATCCCCCACATAACCAAAGTCTGAAAGATTGCAGTCATCCAAAGCTTGTCGAAATGCCTGCATAAACTGTTGTGGGCTTGGGTTCCCTCCCTCTTTTTCAAAAGGATAGAGAATTTCGTTTATATCTCCCATAACTAGCCAGGGTAGATTAACAACAACATTGAGACCCCGTAAGCATTGACATGTCAGATGCTTGTCTTGCCATCTAGGTTCACCATAGAACCCAGTAAACCGCCAGACGTCTTGTTGAGAGTTTCCAACAAAAACATCTATGTAATTTTTTGTTTTGTGCCTAAGAGAAACAATTACCTCCTTCTTCCACAAAAGTAACAGACCACCACTGCGGCCATCACTTTGTGACGTGGGATCGAACACGGCATATGCAACAGGGTGGCTTATTTGAGGGGTAGCTGCGGCGCGAGCGACGGCGTTCCGGCGGGATTGTGCACGAGCACGGCAAACATGGCGACGTACCCAGGTTCAGGGCCCTTGTGAGGAGGTAAAACCCCTACGTCCTGCATCTAATCTCTATATGGTGGAGTATATGTGTTACAAAGTTTGCTCCTGGAGCTGTATCTGTTCTTGCTTGAGCTACCTCCTTGGGTGCTTGAGAGAAAGGCTATCCAGTACGTGAGTGGAGTGAGGGGCTCAAGTGAGCTTTGAGGGAAAGTGAGAGAGTGAGGCTTCGGGTGAGTGTCCTCCTCTTGCTTCGGTCCTCCCCTGGTGCATCTTATAGAATGGAGCCCAGGGGACAAGGGGACAAGGGAGCAAGGGAGCAAGGGAACAAGGTCCTCCCCCTGGTGCATACTATACTGCATAGTGCTCGCTATTCGCCAATAGTCTTTTTTCCTTCTTGCTATTCATCAGAAGTGCCAGGTGCGGGTGTCTTGTCCGAATAGTCGCAGGGAGCGGTGTACGGGGTGGCTTGCTAGTCACAACTTGGAGGAGCAGCCGAACGGAGAGCGCCCGGCCGGACTCAGGCCGCCAGCCGGAGTCGGGCGGGTGATGAAGGTCGGGCAGCCGGACCCGGGCCGCCAGCCGGGGTCGGGCAGCCGGACTGCTTCTTCTGCTTTCTTGTCGAGTTGTGGACTTGGGTAACCCGGGGGTCATCCCCACGTCACTTTGAACCACCTCCTTGAAGTCCATCTTTAGTTGACGACGCAAACTCTCTGCCGACCACTCATCTAGATGTGTCTCCGACAGAAAGAGGATATCCGGACAGTTCCGCTTCAACAAGTTCAGCAGAGCCCGGATCGCCGCAGCCGGTTGAAGGCCACGGCTATTGTAGCCTAATATGTTCATTGCTTCCGGTCAGCTTCCCCCACGTAGCCTAATATCTTCATTGCTTCTGGTCAGCTTCCTCCACGGAAGCCGCCGATATCATTGTGTTTGTTTGATCCAAACCTCTCCTTGTTTTCTTCTACACCTGAACCTTTCCCGGTGTCTCTGTATTCAGAACATCCGTCTTATCCAACTGTTCCTTCTCAGTTTCCTTTTCAACCAGCGCAAGCGGGATTACGTCATTTGGCGAAGGCTCTGTAGGTTTAGACAGAGGATCGTCGTAGGTTAGTCTCTTCCTGCTTGTCGGATCTTTGTCCAGCATATCTGCATAAGTAACCTCTGAAGAACGGTTCTGCTGAAGGTCAAGATCCCCATCAAAGGCGGCATTGGCATATTCATGATTCCAACGTCCTCTTCCAGCAAAGTGTCTCCCTCTCGCACCATTGCGACCCCTTCCACGGCATGGGATCCCTTCTGAACCTTGTTCATCAAAACCAGTTCCTGTTCCCGTATTCCGACCAATTCCCCGAGTTCGACATGGAGCCAAGATGAATGACCCCCACTCGAATTTAGATTCATCATGTTCACCAGTCCCACACTCTTCGTGCCAATGGCCAATCATCCCACAGAAATTACAAAACGTTGGAAGCTTTTCGTATTTAACTTGAAAGAATTCAGTCTTCCCTCCTTTTGAAAAGCTCACAAAACGAGTCAACTTTTTAGTAACATCTAGCTTGAAACGAACCCTGATGAACTGTCCTACAAATCCATTGGGTAAGGTGATCTGTACCTCTAGAACTTCTCCTATCCTTCTTGCCATATTTTCCACAAAAACTTTGTTCCGAAGAACACCATCCGGCAGCTTATGGATCTGACTCCAGGTCTCAATCCGATCGAGTTTGATACTCTCGGGATTAGTAAAACGATCATATTCCTGGATGATCAAAGCAGAACCACGAAAATCCCAAGGGCCTTGGTGTATTGCTTTATTCTAGTCTGCCAAGCAGTTGAATTGTATGGAGAAAAGGTTAGGGTTCAGCCTCCTCCAAACTACTTCTTTCGCAGGATTCCACGCACCCCGCATGTCTCCGATCAGAGCTCCCCGGCGAAAAAATTCTCCTACAGAACCCTAGCTAGGGCTAGCCACTTTGGCTTCTCTTCCGGATCTTCTACTTCTTCCTCCCAATCAAGTTATCAAGTTCATCCTCTTCCAGATGTAATCTCCCCGAGCGCCGCAACGATCGGCGGTGTAGATCAAAACTCGTGACGGCGCGCCGCCCGAGGACTATAAAACCCTAGGTTATAGACCGTAGGGAAAAATTCACAGTGCAACCCACAGAGTTCATTGATCTCGGTGCGCATATCGATAAATGACAAGGTTAGCATCTCTAGCAATACTGGAAAACGCCGGGCTCAAAAATTTCGGCCGATAAGTCCAAACCGACATCGCATATCGGGCCGGCCCAGATAAAACTTTCGGTGCTACCGGAGGCACCCCTGTGCCACTATATGAAGGGTACTGCTGCGAACCCTACCAACTCCGGCGAGCAATTTCTCAGCGCCACGACAGCCCTTCTTTAGTCTAAGGCGGCAACGACAAACGGCGAACCCGATGCTCTACGCCGCTGGGAAGAAGCCCGGGAGGAGCACCGGCTCGCGTGGGCTAAGCGCACCTCCGACGTGAAGTTCTACCTCAACATCGACGACAACCCGATGATTTACGAGTTCGATCCATGGACTCTGGGATTAGGTTTTGTTATCTAGCGTTAGGTTTCTTTTCTCTATAGTCTATTTTGTATGCAATTTCATACGAATTTTGTAACCTCGTTAAAAAATCACTTTATTTTGATGATAAATATAGAACATACAACTTTACAAAATTGTTATATTTTTCTTGCAACGCAACCAAACAACATGTAAATAGATATTTCCCGTGTTTCAGATTTTAAATGTTTTGTAGGATTCAACGTGTGATACAATACTATTCCTATGCCTTTTCTATTTATGTATTTTTTTATATGCCGCTAACTAAAACATGACACGAGGATTTTGCTAAGCACCACTGGCGTCAGCTGACCCTAGTGGCCATGTGCCAGCGCATTTTGTCCTTGCCCTATCGGGGCACGGACAACGTTCGCTACCGCCTACTCTGTCGAGCAAGATGCGTCGCTTTACTGGCTTTAGCATAGCTGCATAGGAGATTATAAAACGAACCATTGAGCCAAGGTTACTACTCCTACCTACCAGCTCTGACTTCGGTTACAATTTCTCAATCAGCCATGACGTGATTTAAAGAAAATTATGTGCTTTTTTGTATCTGAATTATTTCTACTGAATAGTAAGCTCCAGCAAACCTGCTACTGATGCCATATATTGCTCCTGCCATCGCCATCATCTGCCGCCATATATTGCTCACATTGGCACTCAAGTACTTAACGGCCGGTAGCCTGTCGTATCGTGAAATTGCACTGAAGTAGGACTTGTTGTGAATATGCCTCATGATGCGCTTTTTTTTCTTGTTTACGATTGTTTTGGAAACTTTCCCGGATAACTAACCCCTAGCGGCTCTGGAGGCAAAGCATGGTGGTGATCGGGTGATGCCTCATTCCAATAGTCTAGTACTACAATGTTAGTTTATGTGCTAACTAACGACGACAAAGTCCGAGCGCATGCCTTGCGAAGGCATCACGCATGCTATCACGCGATTTCTGTTTTCTATTCCCCAAGTTGACAGTCTTTGTTCTGGTGTTCATAAGGCCAGTTCCACTTGGCTCGAAAACGTCCATGCCTGGCCTGAGCGGATCAAAACCACGGCAGAGAAGCATCGGCGAATGTTCAGTCACTAATAGGAAATAGGCTATCAGTGGCGCACAAAAAAACAATTCTGTGGCGCATGGTGGGTGCGCCACAGAATGCTCGCCACTAAATTGTAATTCTGTGGCGCACAGGCACATTCACCACAGAAAGACCAAGATTCTGTGGCGCACCTATCCCCGCGCGCCACGGAATTATTTCAGTGGCACACCCCAGCCGTGCGCCACAGAATTGTTTTTTTGAATTTTTTAAAAAAGGGCGGCCAGATCTAGATCTGGATCTAGCGCCGCCGGAATTTCGTCGGAGCTCGTCGGAGGCCGTGGTGCCCGTGGCCATGGCCGTAGGTGGCTTGGCCGGAGGTGGGTGGAAGAGGGGGGTCGCCGGAGGTGGGTGGGTGGAGGATAGGGGTCGCTGGAGATGGTGGAGGAGGAGGAGGATGTCGCCGGAGGTGGTGGAGGAGGAGGAGGAGGTTGTCGCCGGAGGTGGTGGAAGAGGGGGTCACCGGAGGTGGTGGAGGATGTCGCCGGAGGTGGAGGAGGAGGAGGTCGCCGGAGGTGGTGGAGGAGGAGGTCGCCGGATGTGGTGGAGGAGGAGGAGGATGTCGCCGGAGGTGGTGGAGGAGGAGGAGGAGGTCGCCGGGGCGGTGGAGGAAGTCGCTGGAGGTGGAGGTGGAGGAGGGAGGAGAAGTGGAGGAGAGAATTGGAGAGGAGAAGTGGAGGAGAGGAGATAATGAGAGAAGAGGAGAGAAGGAGAAAAGAGAGGGAGAAGGGGGGCGCCGGCGGGATTCAAAATTCAAATTCCGCCCAACAATTTTGTGGCGCATATGCAGATATGCGCCACAGAATTGTCTTTTTGAATTTTTTTTGTTTTTTAAGAAAAAAATCTTCTTTTTGAAATAACTTTTTTCCTTTTGAAATTTCGAGAATCTGAGAAAAGTTCACCGGGTAAACCTGGTGAAATCGAGCTCCAATTTTTATCTAGTTTTTTTTGATATATTAAACACATTTTTTCGACGTCGTATGCAAAAATTATGGCAGTTGATCAAAGACTCCAAACTTGCTGAGACATTGACATTACGCCAGGCGATGGTCTGACCCATCATGGTCATCACGCATGATAAGCGCTTCACTAAGCCAATATTCGCTCCGTCTCTGATACAACGAATAAATTTTCCAGCTCAAGACCGTCCACAAGTTGGGTCGGTGATCTTGGACATCAGGAAGGTGGCGGCAGAGTTTGAATCTGCAGTTTTTCGTCATGTTTCTCGTTCTCCTAATGAAGCGGCACTTATTTTGGGTAGGTGATCTTGGACATCAGGAAGTTGGCGGCAGAGTTCGAATCTGCAGTTTTTTGTCATGTTTCTCGTTCTGAAGCGGCACATATTTTGGGTAGGCCGTTCTCTTTTTCTAGTCCAGACTTTGCGCCGGATTGTATCGGGGATGCACTCTGTATTGACGTGTTTTTAATAAATAAAGTGCCGAGGTTCCGTAAAAAAACCGCCAAATTGAATTCTGTCCTCACTTCGCTCTATGCTCATCGCCGCTCTAGGTTGCGGACAAGTAACTGTTTCCGTCCGTTCTTTATCTGTTGTGCAGGCTGCCCCGTTCACAATACTACTATATACTAGCAAATTGCCCGTGCGTTGCCACGAGTGAACAAATGATAAATAATTTTCAAACTAATAAATTAAATAGGAAGATTCGGTTAAATTATAAATAACTCTTCCACGTGAATCGATCACTGGACGGGTTTATTTCGCACAACAAGTCAGAAACATTGTCTCACCTCTTGTCTTGATGATATTACAGTTGTAAAACAAATCTAAGAGTGAGTACAACCTGAGCGAAATAATAAAAAGAGAAGTAAATGGGGTATATCATGTTTCCATTACGGTTACGGGAGATGACTTGTCCGACTTGCTAGAACAGCTCTTCCTAAGCTTATAAATTGTTGGCATATCATGCATCATGTTTATATCATACTACAGGAATAAACTTGGAACCAGCAATCTGAAACGAGGTATTGTAAACAAACTACTGAAACATGAAACATGACAGGAAGTCAAAACAATATATGATATATGAACTTAGGTGTAACCAAATCATATCAAGAAAAGTTTAATTTTATAAGAGCATATAGGGTAGGCACACAACAAGGTGGAAAGTGGGTGTCATTTGCTCCAGAGCGCACATCCCAAGGGGTGGACAACATAAGAAATGAAATCAACAAGAGGTTATGAGTTTTACACAGCATAGCTATATTTTAGCAGCTCAACCATAATTTTTTGACATTATTAATGAATAATAATTGTTTTTCTATTTGTACTGAAATGAAATAAAGTACATGCATGCAGCCTGCTGCTAGCTAGTATGCCCACTGTCGGAGTTCAACCAGATGCAATGCATGTTCAGTAGGGAACCCACACCACAACAGAAAAACACGACACACATATCAATTTCTTTTGTGAACCAAAGCAGCTCTAAACAAGGAAAATGTAACTGCCGGTGATACTTGGATAATGGCAGACTGCTCCACCCACTGCCGGTTTGTGGAATTGGTGAAGGTAAACAGATCAATTCCCTTCACGTAAGAACAACAATTTTACCACCAATCCAAGTCGAGTTCCCAGGCTCATCCACGGCGCAACTCGCGGAGCCAAGTAAAGGTGCTGCTGACGGCCACTGGCGAGAGCCGAGAGGCAGCTTCTCTGAATAAATTAGACCATGAATAAATTGGTAATAACAGGAGGAATTTCAGTACTGACATTTACCCATTTTCTCCCCTTTTTCCGTCTCCAAGTCCACCGAATTACCCCATGTGCAAGCCCCAATACCTATCTTCGCTATCATTTATCTGCAACAAACCGAGATTAATAGGAATTGCAGACATTGAACGGGAAGGATTCAAGATTTAGAGGAGCTCAGGAGGCAGCGCATGGGCCGACAACTTGGGACGATGAACTGAGAGCTGCTGGCCGCTGACCGGAAGCCTGGTCGCCTTGCTGGACCAACGCAATCCGGCAATTCCTCAATAGCGAGCAGCGCAACACCAGGCCGCCGTCCGGGCACATCAATACTTGATCTCGTCATCTCGGCTTGACTCTCGCCTGCCCACGCGAGGTCGCATAGCACCCCGTCGATGGTGCGTAGATTGAGGCCTTGAGGGCGAGGATGGTTGTTCTCCGTTCGAGCGCACCTCCGCCATGAAGTAGAAGGAGTGTCAGTCAGGACCCAGCGGTGGCATGGGCTAGTGGGCTTGGCGGCCGGAGTATCGATGCGCTCGGTGAGGTCCATGGAGGCTCGCGGACAGGAAGTTGGGACGTCGCGTCGGAACAGACTGACGGAGGATGAATCTCGCCGGCAGGGGAGGCCGCTGGATCTGGACTCAGGGGCAGTTGCGATGGGGAAGAACCAGAGGGTCAACGCGCCCAATGACGCTCGGGGAGATGACGAAAGAAAAAAGTCCAATCGTTTTTTTCACTTACGGATGGCATGGTGGGTAATTATCCATCAATACAAGGGTAAAATTGGAAGTTTGAAAAACGTACCATCACCTGAAGCCATATTATATAGTAGAGATATGAAAGTTCGTTGGATTCACGCCCTATCCTGCCCTCCACGTCACCTTTTTTTCTCTGGACGTCCGATCAAGCGAACCAACGGTCTGGATCGCGCCAAGAATCGTGCGAGCTACAGTAACACTGTAGCTGGGGGGTTTCTACCAATCAGAGCCCGCGCACGTTTTTTGGCGCAGCCAATTTTACAAAAATGAACCCGAAACTTTCGAAAACAAACCCGCGGTCCAAATTCTACCACAGCGAGGGACCTGTACGCGAAACCACGAAAACACACGGACTTATTTGCAAAAACTTCCTCAGAGCCCCCTCCTCCTTCCTCTCTCGCGCGCGGCGCGGAGCTCGCCGCCGCCGCCGCCGCTCCCCGCTGCCCCTCCGCTCCTCCCCCCACGCATCGGAGCCCACGGGCCGCTCCGCCGTCGCCGTCTCCACCTCCTCGCCGCAGATCGGCTGCCGGGACGGCCGAGCCGCGCCGGGATCGCCACCACCGTCCCGCTGTCCCTCCGCCGCATCCGCACGCCACCGCCGCCGCTCCGGCGACCCAGAAGCGGCGGCGCCGCCGCCTGCGGGTAGCCCGCGTCGAGACGCCTCCGGCGCGAACACCCGCGTGTCCCAGATCATCGTCGCGCGCCGCCGGCGAGCTCGACGCCGCGGCGGCGGATCCGGCCGCTCGTGACGCCAGCGCGACGTCGCAGCGGGTCTGGGCTAGGCAGTTGGGCCGCCTGCTGGGCTGGGCCACTGTTTCGCGCCTGGCTTGGCCTTTCCTATTTTTTTCCCTGTTTTCTATTTCTATTTCCAAAACTTTTGTAAATTTCCAAATACAAATTCAAATTAGTACAAACCAATCCCTACAAATTTTCAACAAATAAAAATCTATATTTCAGAAACTTTGGAACCTTTCCAAAAATAATTCAAACCTTAAAATTTTCAAATAATACATAAGGCCTCATTAATAGATTAACAAAAAAAACTTATTAATTACAATAATACAAAAAACCATACATACGAAATGAACAAAAAAAAAGAACATTCCTTTTTATAAGTTTGAAAATATAATTCAACAATTCACAGAGTTATAGATATATTCGATAAATAATGTAACTACATTTAAAAAACAATTGTATTATAGATATATTCGATGAATAATATAGCTATATTTTAAAAAAAACAAAATGGTTAACATTTAGAAATAACCAGAGTAAATTTCCTCTGATTATGCTGGCCAATAAGAAAATTATTGCCAAAATAAAACTATATTTGACCATTCCGATTTAGCTAACATATTTAAAGTTTACTTAACTTAAATCTCTCTAAAATTTCCAGAAATTTTAAATATTTACAACTAACACATTTCCATGCACCCTAAAACAACTATAATTTCTGCTTAATTAAAATAACTAGAATATCAAATATAAAAATTGTGACAATGACATCTCACCTACATTTAGTCCCATCTTTGTATTTGTTTTCTTTCGTTTTTTCCTTTCCTTTTGTTCTGCAATAAAACAACATTGGAAAAACAATCAAGAAGAAAAAAAATGATTGCAACACATTTTGGCTTACAAAACAATTGTAATTTCTCTTTTAAAATTTCAGTTTGTCCAAATAGGATTGTAAAAAAAAAAACATTCTAGCTTACAAAACAATTGTAATTTCCCTTTTAAAATTTCAGTTTGTTCAAATAAAGTTGTAAAAAAAACATTGCAATTCAATCTTCATATTTGCTTTCTTTCGTTTTTTTGCTTTTCTTTTCATTTGCAATAAAACAACATTGCAATAATGATCAAAGAGAAAAAGAACAAATGCAAGACATTTTAGTTTGCAAAACAATTGTATTATAGATATATTCAATGAATAATATAACTATATTTAAAAAAAATCAAAATGGTTAACATTTAGAAATAACCAGAGTAAATTTCCTCTGATTATGCTGGCAAATAAGAAAATTACTGCCAAAATAAAACTATATTTGACCATTCTGATTTAGCTAACATATTTAAAGTTTACTTAACTTAAATCTCTCTAAATTAAAATCTAAACAATTTTAAAACACAAACTTTTTCGAATTTTAATAATTTCCAAACCTACATGCCGCGCTAAGTTCCCTAGTCGATAACAACGAGGCGCGTCCATATAACAACAAGGCGCGTCCATTGAAGAAAAGCCGTCAAGTAACCGTTTCGGACAAGTAGCCGTCCGTAACCGTTTCCGTCCGTTCTTTATCTGTTGGGCAGGCTGCCCCGTTCACAATCGATAACAACGAGGATTGTAAACACGAGATCTGTGACATGCCGTCGGTAGAGCGCGTCCATTGAAGAAAAGCCGTCAGACAAAAGACTAACGGCTTCCATTTTCCCGGCATAAAGAGAAAACACCCCTCATGTAGAATCTTGCAGATATGTTATCATCTTCAACCAGCTGCACATGTTCACCTTGGTACTGCCACAACACAAAAAAGACTTGACTGCCGCAACACAAATGACACGTGACTAGAATATTATAAATCCAGGCAAGCACATGGCTAATATCCACGATTGTATTATTCAATCTGTGTTACTGCCTGAGAAGAGATATCAACTACTTAAGATTTACCATTGTTGAAGCAAAATAGCAAGTTAAGTCCTCTTCATAACTATAAAAACATCTCCTGGTTCTCTATATTCCACAATACACCATCAGAGATTTCAAATCTTAAACTTGGTACGGTGTCACAATCAAAATGATGCTCATCTTGGCATGGTCAATCTGGACGACTCCATATCCTGAAATGAAAACAAGTAGACAATTAAATATTTCCTATACCAGAATTATATTTAAAAAGAAACTGCTAGACAAGAAACATAATAACTATACATTGTTTGAATGAAACTGTAGTTCTAACTAGCTTTCTCAAAAACATACAATGCATCTGAAGTATTAACTGTATAGTCTAGAATTCCAATTCTCAACATGACATCGTTAACTATCCAGTATGAACTAAAGTCACTCTTCACTGCAGTAGAGGCAGCTTTAAGAACTACTATTACTAGCTTTGAATTAGACATACTATTACTAGCTTAGAATTAATGCTGAAATTCGGCTAAAACAGTGTTCTATACAAGTCCAGTGGGGCTTCATGCACCACCAGCATACTTAAGGCCCAGTTCTTTTGAGCTTCGACTTGTGCATAAGCCACCCTGAGATGAGCTGCTCAGAGAAACAACTGTGGATATAAGCTAAGCAGATATTGCAGTCCAGTTCTTTTTGGCTTCTCATGTTCTAGCTTATTGATTGAGTTGTATAATGAAAAGTCGGGCGCCCTCGAGCTAAATTTATGTTCTAACTCACAGATTTTAAGTTCTGTTGCGCTGTTTTCGCATGTATGAGCACAAAATAATATTTCGAACATCATATTAATCGCTAAATATTGAAATAATAATAGGATCCATTGTTGATTACAACTCAAATAGAAGGAAGGATATTATATCTATTCATTATGTGTATAACATATTAGATATGAGGAAACATTTTAGAAATTGTGTACATATTTTTCGTTCTCCATCTAGTCATTATGTGCAGAGGCGCGTCCGAGACGACTTCAGCCACATCCCGAAGAGCAGGTCCCTTGACGCCGGCGGAGGCCACATGAGCAGCCGGGGCAAGATGAGATCTGACGCTCAAGCAGTAGGGGCGGAGAGAGGACGCGGCTGGGGTTGCAGATCCGGGCACGGAGCTTGCAACGGAGATCGGGGCAGCGGTGGATGGCCCGAGCCGGAGCCCCGGTGGATGGCCGCCGCTGCAAGGACTCGAGCGGCAGGGTGCTGGGACGCGGCGTTGGACGAGCCGTGGCCGCGCGCGGATCCAGGTCGACTGGGTGGCAATGAGCAAAAAGCGGCGTCGGGGAGTTGGGGCGTCGGCTATGCTAGTGGGGTAAGAAGCAGAGGGGCGGCGAGTCGCCGGGGGAGGGACTGCGAGAAGGATGGGGGCATCCGGGGAGCGGCGGCGGGGAATGTTCGGGGAGCGGCGGCGCGGGGAATCCGGGAGCGCGGCGGCGACGGCAGTATCGGGTACGGTGGCCCTGAGCCGCACCGGCGAACTGGATCCGCGACGGATCCAGTGGACGGAAGCAGGGCGGGTTCGCTCAGGAGAGAGGAGAGGAAAAGGAAATGGCTAGGGAAAGCAGGGCGGTGGCAATTTGATGTAATTTCCATGTCAAACAGGGCAACAACAAATAACGCTTGGTGCACTTGCGGGAAGCCACGGGCGGGTGCGGGAAGTTGGGGAACCCCGGTTTTTTCCCACTGTGAAGGATTTGCTGAAGCCGGCTGTCCCAGGAAACGGCTCAAAATCCAGTTCTTTTGGGCTTAAGCTTATTTCACCTAGAAGCTGCTGAGAAGCTCCAAAAGAACTGGGCCTTAGCTACTCTTTCTGGTTCAAGCTTTTGCTAGGTAAACTACAATGTGGCTGCTCATAATGAATACAAAGTGTATGATATGCCACCAGAAGATTCTGATAAAATATTCTGATAAAATATCTAAATCTAGCAAAATTATAGTGCCAACATGGGCACAACCAGTAAGAAAATCATACTTAGCTACTCTTTCGGGTTAAAAACAAAATCTACCTTGGCCGACAATAGACTAGAGGATGTTAAAATAAATAACCAGTACGGATCTCGTTACATACAATACGCATTGGCTAAGGCAAAGCTGCAAAGTTTGTCCCTGGTCATACCAAATAATATCATGTGGACCCTTTGTAGTACTTTAGAGTGAATTCAACTTTTGATATATTTACTTTTCAATGACAGGTTAAACAAGATTTTAAAGTATCACCATGGTGCACCACATTTAGCAGCAAAACTAACAATGACAAGTTAAACCAGATTCAAATGAGGATTGCTCCTGTAAAATCTGGTGCAATGTGGTGATTTTTTTATTAATTTGGCTCAACGTGTCATTTGTCACAAATACAGAATCTACCAGCAATGTAATCTTGTACTGACAAAATATATGCCGCTTTGTGAAATGACCATTCGGAATATAGAGAAAACATTTCGACTAGTCAAATGAAGTTAATGTCAGTAGAATTATTGTTAAAAACATTATCGTCAGTAGAATTATTGTTAAAAACATTATCATGGTGATTACTGTCCCAGATTTTCCACCAGAAAGCTCAGGCCAAATTGATGAAAGCACCGGTGATGTTACTTATTGTACTATCTTCAACATTTACCCCTATTATAATGGTGTAAAATGGGTTGAATGTTATAAATATATTATACTCCCTCCGTTCCATTTTAATTGACTCACATATGTGATATGTAGATATATGTGAGTCAATTAAAATGGAACGGAGGGAGTACCATTTAACTGCATTATGTATGGTCATGCCTATAACTATCTGGCATCCTTGTTCTATGTGCACGGTGGCATTTGGAGCCTAGAATCATTGTGAAACAGCAGTCACTCCTACGGGGTTTTCCTTAACTCTTAGACTAGACATCGGAATGGGATCATGTGCATCAATCATATATTGGGGTATTTGGAAATGTGTCGGACCATTTATTCCCGCAACCAACCAATATATAGCACCAAACAAGAAAACATTCCAGGTCCCAACATGCAATAGTATGGCAAATACCATTACAAAGATAAATAGTATATTACATGTAAATTTCTGAGTATTTTATAGTAGTACGTATTGCTTGACTCATGCCAACTAGTCACATGAGTCGTGACTAGTCAAGGGTAGTCTATGAGTCGCTACCCCAGATCGTCTCGCTGACTTGTCGACTCGTAATCCTTGGCCTAAATACATTTTGACGGTAACTTTTTGCCGTATATTGGTAAACACTAATAAATTACAGCATTTCCAATATTTTTAAAGATCAGTCCACTATTGACGTATTCATGTCACCAATATCATTGTTTAAATAATATCATCAATTCCAATGCCTGAATGTGTAGTTAACGAATTCTTACTCCTCTTACAAGACATTTAGAAGAAAAAAAACATGGATCTTTTAAACAAAGGGAGGACACGTGATACATTCACATTGCAGGGCAAAGGGCCAAGTGTACATGAGATGAACCTAGGCAAAGGAAGATATACTAATGCTGGAGTAATTAAACTGTTGTAACAGATACTATCCAAGCTTGTTGTCTCACTATTATGATGTGGTTTAGATCAGCATATTCAGACCACGATTATATCACGCTTATAAAATTTGAATTAGACATCATCAAAGTGTCTAAATCCGTAAATCGTAAAGTTTTTTTACAAAGAGCACGAATCCTTGATTCAACTAAGGGGACCAATAGCAGATTACACCATCCAAAGTACAGAGAAACTTCATGGTATTCTGCAGAGAACTATCATAACTATGATACTGTAAGCTAACTTACTCAAGATGACCATTGGTTCTAAAAGCAAAGCATCAAATATCAGGAGTAAAGGCAAAACAGCACAGTGTGGCAGGGAATAATCTGTTCACAACGTAATGTAAATAAAGTTCCAGTACACACCAATTATCAAAACGATTTTTGCTGCATGGATATGTACACTGGTCTGAATAACTATTTCTGAATTGCTAAATCATATGCACATTGAGTTCCATCAGCAATCACATATGCAATGATGCGCGAGTCCACATTCGTTTTGGTCTGAATAACTATTTCTGAACTGCTAAATTATATGACTCATCTCTCAAGAATCATATCCGTACGTGAATTTCAAATATATAACTACTCATGTCCAATATCAAAAGTCCAGTAATTTCAACCAAAATGCAAGTTACAAAAGGAAAGGAGATATAATTACCTCTGAAACCAAAGGAAAGAAGCGCCAATGGGTGGTTGAGCCAGCACTTTACCTCCAGCTACTAGGCCAGAAGGTATGGATGCTATAGCCAGTCTTCCAGTTATCCAAGAAAATCACTTTCCTAACTGCCCACCATCCGATAATCATGACTGCGAGCATTGCAAATCGCTGCGTCTGCAGGCTCTCCACCTTGACCAGCAAGTGTGTCACGACAGCAATCATGAGCCCACGAGGGTGTACAAGGACCCGACCGCAAACCCCTCAGCGCCAAGCTGCATCCCTGAACCCTGGTAGAAGAAGACGAGCTTGTTTGGATCTGCCCGGTCTGTGATGAACATGGGTGTATGCCTGATGATCCCGTACATCCCCCCTGACACGCTGAAGAAGTAAACGAAGACCGCCCCGGCCATCCAAAGGCGGCGGTCATGGAGGAGGGTGTCCCCTTCTAGGATCCTCTTGATTCCGAACGGGATTGAGATGAGGAACAAGACGACGAGCAGGATGATCTGGTTGCGGGAGACGAGGGGTGGGCGGACGATGGGGCCGACCTCGAGGCCGGTGCGGGCCTCGACGAACTCGACCATGGAGTCGGCGAGGCGGGAGAAGTGGGACTGGTCCATCTGCTCGGAGTCGGCGAGGCGGGAGTGGTCGGGGCGGATGAGGCGGACATGAGGGAGGGAGTTGACGCCGAACTGGGAGAAGGAGTGCTGCGACTCGGAGAACTCGATGTCGGCGAAGAAGAGGCCGGAGGAGGCAGGGTTGTTGGCCTGGAAGGAGGCGGACATGAGCGCGAACTCGCGGCGGAGCTGGGGGAGGTGCAGGTCGGACTTGGAGTGGAGCGATGTGGCGTCGAAGAAGAGCAGGACGGAGTAGGGGCGCGTGGACGATGAGAGGAAGCGGGTGACGGAGGTATCGGTGAGGTGGATCACGCCGGAGGGGGAGCGGGAGCGCAGGGACTCGAGCTCTCCAACCAGGTCGTTGGCGCCGGCGGAAGCGGCGGCCGTGGCGAGGAGGAGGAGGAGGGGAAGGAGGAGGTGGGGGGAGATCGCCATGGTGATGGGTGGATCTGGGGAGGAGACCGGCGGGGTAAACTGTGTGAAGATGGAGCAAGAGTGGAAAGGTAGGAGAGGAGACCTATTGGGTTGGGTGGACCCGTGAAAGAGTGCAAGCACTCCGACTAGGCCCAGCGAAAGGCACCCATGGGCCAGTTCCACTTCTCCCGCCCGAGGGTATTATCGTGGTGATCAATAATTAACTAGAAGGGGTTGGCGACGCTTTGCTGCGCTCAAGGGTATTATTGTGGTGATCAATCTATGACATGTTGGTCTGACTAAAAATTAGTGGATCATGCAAGATCAAGTACAAATCCATAGCCTTCTCAAACAAATGTTGTACCATTGGTCTAGCACTGTAGTATAAAGCGTACAATCGAAAAGTAACAATTGTGGATTTTTTTTGTCTCTAGACGAGGCGAGCCTGACGGCTACGTGTGAGGCGGGGCTGGTCGAGGTGTGGCCGGAGGCAAAGCTGACGTGCATCGCTCATGTACGTGCTTGTAGTGAAGGAGGAGGTACAGTGAGGAAGGGGAGGAGATGGGGGCCGCTCGATGGCTCAACGACCAGAGCTATGAACGGGAGGCGATGGTGTACACACGCGGGAGGAGAGTGACTGCATCTCTCGAGGCCGAATTCCTCCCGATCCATGGTGCCCTCGAGCAGTGGTGGTGTATTTGCAGCCGAACCGGTCAGAGTTGGTGGAACTGCCGAATTCAAGGCCAAATCAATTGCAGAGGAGGCGGCGCGGTTGTCACGGGAGGAGAGACGGGAGGGGGACATGGAACTTCCGATTGACAGCCTTTCTGTTTTATAGCAGCAACCCAAGTGTTGTATATTTGATGCTATTTTTGGGGGCCCAAATTTTCTTTAGCAAAATTTACATCAAGAGCACCCAGTGGAGTAAGATTTCGATCTCAAATGACGTAGAAAATAGTTATGGCCTAAAATAGGGCAGCTATTGGAAATACTCCAAGAGAGGGACGGTCTGTAGATTCATGTGTGGTAGATAGAAAAACCATCGCTAAATTTTGTGTTCAGCCGAACAAACGAATAATATTACTCCAATCTTCTGCATCTTCGTCGTTCGGCTCGGAAGAGCCAAGGAGATGAATTCCCGTGCGCACATCAAACCGTAGATCAAGTCAAGGTTTTGTCGGCCCGGGAGGGGTGCGGCAGCGACGCATTCTCTCCTCGCATAGGTGATCGTAGTGGTTTGGTTCCTCACAGATCTGGTTGTAATATTCGATTTTCTAGAGGCCTTTGTACCAACCGTTTCTGCTAATATATTTGGGGTCTTTTCCACGAAAAAGGTAAACATAAACAAGCGGAACTAACATAAGTTTGCCACGTGGAGCAACTAGGGGGCTCTATTCCTAGGTAGCTTAGATATTGGAGGGATACACATCCAAGCAGTTCTGAAAAACAAAATACACATCCAAGCCCGGGCAGGCCTCTGTACCGATCGACTCTTTTATTTTATAATTTTTTTAAAAAAAAACATATATAAAAGTTATTATTCTAAAAAAAGTTTTAAAGTTTATATTTTTTTTAGAGAATTTTTATACCTCAAACTAGGGAAATTCCTACACTCCAAAGACCCAGCAGGTGCAGCGCGGGACGCCTCCCATACTAACACGTGTCACAAGCGAGAACTCCCGACGCGGAGGCTTTTTTCCATGCTTCGAAAATACAGCGCGTTACGCTTCCGGGTGCAGTGTGTGAGTTACTTCTAAGTGCACCTCTTGTACTTCAAAGTGTCGCTTGCTGATATTTGATATTGCACTGAAAGTAAGGGTCACCGAGAACGTCCTTATTCTCTAGTACATGACATCACGGGAATCAGTTTGATGTCGATTTTGAATCTTTGGGCTTATCCTCCATATTAGATCTAAATGATGTACAGGGTCATGGTAGTGCATCCACGGGAGAGAGGGGCTAGGGTTTGGGAGGTGGGATGTGCGGCTATGGGAGGGGCTGGTCGTGTGCCTTGTTCCTTCAGTGGCAGAGCTTAAATGAAAAAAATTAGGCGGACCGAGCTAAAAGAAACACACAACTCATGTGCTAGCGTGTTTCTAGTGTGCTAGTTTTAGTGGGCTAAATTATAAATCCATAGTAATATAATAGTTTCTCTCCAAAATTTATGGGTGGGCCATGGCCCATGTTGGCCTTATTGGAACACTGTCCTACTCCTACAAGGAAAGGTGGTGGGCCGGCCTAGGTGGCTTGGGGTCATCCAGTACATCCTGAAACCATTTCGAGATCACCCGGACACTTTAGGAGAACCAGACACTTCAGGAAATGCTGGAACCACTCCAACATCATCGTGAAATTGACTTTGGGGTCACAGTTCCATCTCAAGTGTCCTCCAAATCTAGAGATAACAGGGTGTTGTTCACCTCTTCCCATATGTTCAAAATCTGAAGGGGAGGCTCATTTCACCCTTTCTCTTTCTCTCTCCTCACCCTTCTCTTCAGCCCGCTGAGAGTCCTCCCCAGTCCTCCGGCCCGCTCCTTTCTCCTCTCTGGCGGCACTACCGCGCGTCGAAGAAGAGGATGCGACGCCGGAATTGTACAAAGTAGCCTAAGACTAGTAGCTATGTTTGATTTTATGCTACGGCGGTATGGTGATATGCCGTTTGGAGATGTTGTCATGTCTCGTGGCCGGCACTCGTGCTCGACATGCCCTCAAGGTTGGGTGGGGGGGCTGGTGGATCCTCCTGTTCTTTGGTGTCAAGGCGACACTGGAGATGGTGGCGCTGCCTTTGTGATGGCAGGAATCGACACGCGACGGGAGTTGGGAGCGCAGGTTGCTCCTGAAGCTGTTATTGAAGGCGGAGTTCATCAGCTCAAGCCTTGCCTTGCTGAAGCTATCCACGACCATGGAAGCCGCTCCGCACTCGATGATGTTTTTAGCCCGAGCCTTTCCTTCCTCTTTCAGAGGATCTTGGATCTCGGTGTGGGGTGGGGTTCATCACTGACTTCTCCCCAAGTGGTTTCGTCCCCAGTGGAGTTGCCGGCGCCCATGCCTCGAGGTCGACGGCGACCGGCAGTAAAAATGAAGTTGAAGCCCTTGATCGTGTTTTCCTGTTTCTTTTAAGGGGCTTGTAAGCAAAGTGCGAGGACATGTGTGTGTTTTTCCTTATCTGGAGAGTCCTTCCTGTAAATGTAATCTCACCGTCGAGTTAATGCAAGCTTCGAGGCCCTTCAGGGCCTTATCCCGTTCAAAAGAAAAGGAATCTGAAGAAAAATGTGATATTGGTTTTTTACTTCTTCATATCATCAATCGAAGTGCCATTAGTTGTAGCTTCAGCTACTATTCTTCTGGCCTCGACACTTGGATGAATTAAGTGAACGACCTCAGGCGCTAAGTCTAATGGTTTTGCCATTAAGCCAGTTACCGGTCCAAAAAAAAAACATCTCTTTCCATTGCCCACGAAGACGGTAGTGGCCGCACTGAAAAGTTTCAAGTCATGCTACTCTACTTTCAGAGGCAAATTGGAAGAAATATGAATGCAAAGAAACACCGCAATAACCGTAACATACAGGAACATGCATCTATATACATATTACAGTGACAAAACGTGAGGTCTCATCGCCGTAACCTGCCAAAATTGATACCCCTCATCGAGCACAGTTTGAAACTGTCCATCGCAACACCATCCAACGTACTACGAGCAGTCCTAACTATCAGTACTAGCAGGGTAGCATGGATATACAGAATGGTCGTCATTACAGAGATGCGAGAAGAAACAAGGCAGAAAGTTCGATGGTCTTCCGCCTCTGCCAGACATCGCAGTTGCCTAGACGCGATGCAGCTCCTCCATAGACTGCACCTCCCTGCAAACAAGAGTCGCAACAATCAAAGGGGTTAAAAGAGCGTCGCCATCGAAGCACTTCTTATCTTCATCTTCCTCCATGGATGAAATGGATCAGATCATTCAGGGTAGTAACCAGCGTTGTTACCTCAGAGCTTCCTTGATCTCGTTGCTATTGGGATCGAGTTGCAGCGCTCTCCGGAACGCGACGGCTGCTCCTTTGTAGTCCTGCGCATGGAGAAAATACCACGAGGGAGATTATACAAGGGTGGGAACAAGTTTACGAGGACGTGACAAATGCATCGTATGTACCTTCATGAATCTGAGGGCTGCCCCTTCACGGTACCATGCCTTGGACCAACCGGGCTCCATCATTGTGCACTGCCGCGCATCTTGCAAAGCTCTGTCCCCTTCACCCTGTCGCAGCCAGCAGAGGCTTATGTTGGCATACATGGTGGCGTCAAATAGGTTTATGTCCATGACCTGCATTAACAACCAGCAAACATGCGCTCAGTTTAACAGTCTCTGTGGAGGATATGGTTGCCTTCTCGTTAGTTTAATGTTTGACGCTATGTGACAAAACCACATATAGGTTGTTTTCTGGCTTAACCGGACAATGGTGTCTCAAGATAAGGCGCTAAACTCTTAAACCATTGTACGAGAAAAAGAAACTCTTTAAATGTCGTTACTCCATTATAGTAGGATGTAAGGCACTAGGCACCTATGGATACTTCAGTTCAACATTTTGTTTTTGAAGGACACAAGCTGTATGGCTACAGTAAAAGCAAAAGACAACACTTTCTCAATCTTTAGTCTCATGTTTCAGAACTATAAATCCGCTTTGTGATCTTCCCGATTGTCCCAGGTGACGGAGTACTAGATTGGTTAATGGTCTTACCAGGCCATAAAAGTACATCGCCGCAACGTAGTCCTTCTTTCCAAATGCTGCCTTTCCTTGTGACTTCAGATCAGCAATTCTTTCTTCAACAGAAACTGCGGCCTGCATAGTGTGTAGTTACACGCAAATGAAGGCTTGGATAATATGATAACTGTCTAAAGTTTGGAAATTAAAATAATGCTGCTTGATCCAAATCCCTTCCATTATTTAGAAGTCAACTCTGCCAAGGGCAGCTAAAACATGACTCCAACTATGACAAACCTAAGACCAGCTTTTCTTACTTCGTCCGGAGCCATTTTCTTTTCCTTCGAACCGTCAATTCGAAAGTCCCAAATGATCCGAGGGAGCGGAAAGAGAGGGATTCGAACCCTCGGTACAAAAAAATTGTACAACGGATTAGCAATCCGCCGCTTTAGTCCACTCAGCCATCTCTCCCCGTTCCAAATAAAAAGGTTTATGTGATATTGATAGAGACAAGAAATAACGATTGCAAAAACCCTTTTTTTTCTTTCAAAAGTCTATAAAAATTATATTGCCAATTCCATAAACCAGCGAGAGGTTCCCCACTCTTCTTTGATCCGTCTGAGGGCTGAGTGGCAGCCTCGACCCGAGACGTGGTAATGCACGTGTCAAATCTCTTCTTTCCCCCTTTTTACCAGTCAAAACCAACGTGCTACCTTTTGGGCTAAACTGTCATGGTGTGCGTGTGGCACATCCCAAGAACATGTTGCTCTATGTTCCGTCAAAAGGCCTATTGTTCGTTTCTACCTAAAAAGATACCGTAGCCCCTACGTGTCCTCTGATTATCGATGCGGGCTTTGGAGATGAGGCCTTTTGGCGAAGCCAAGTCAATTTCGGGCCACCAAACCCTGCAACTGAGGAAAAGGCCCTATGGAGTAAAGGGAAGCGTGTACGTTGTCACACTCCCCGCCCTCCAAAGGTGCCTAGAGGACGGGCCAGACGCAGCAGAGCGACGCCCCGGGAGCGGATTCCCCACGAGCAGGGGGACAGGAGACGGCCATTTTCCAACGAACTCATTCCATGAGTAAACGATTGATAATCATAATCATATCAGCTTTGCAAACTTTAGCTGGGGTAGTACCCATACAGTGAGAACTACTGGAATCAGTTAGAACTTTCCTACTGAACAAAAAGTCAACTGAAATACAAAATGTACTTAGGTATAGTATCTTTCATCCAAATAACTAAAGTGGTGCCTGTAACTAGAATTTGTTAAGTACATACAGCCATGTAGACAGAACAGCGAGACTACAATTTCATAAATTTTCCATGACAATTATAGGACCAAAGAGATCCATGCAACTAAACAGAATACATGAGTATGTGTACTGTGTGTCTGTGTGGTGACTTTTGGCCCCGTCAAGCAGAATGCAGCATAAGCTATCTATAAGAGTACAACGAATTACTATGGTCTAAATAGAAACGGAGTGCAGTTTATCCTGGAATGAAGTAATAGAAGTACTATGAACATACCTGAGGATTTATATGTGGAGAATTCACAGTTCTAATTATCCCATCAACGCTCCAATCTGGCAGAGATGGAATCGGTATTGTCCTAGGGAATAGAATTTCAACACGCTTGCGTCCACCACGAGCTGCTGCTAGCTTGATAGGAATTGCTCCATGCTATATCATGAAACAAACAATAAGATAATCCAGCACGAAAATGACAAAGCTACCAATGTCACTAGATTTTCTTCTGTTAACAATCCTGAATTCATCCCACTGGCAATAACAGTCCTAGGTACTGTTATATGAGCAGAACATGACTCAAAGAAAAGCTAGACACAGTACTCCCTCTTGAATTCTAATCAGTGTGGTTCATGTGAGCTTCGATAAATAACAAAAGTAGAATTCTGGTGACCTACTAGTATCATGATTCTGAGATGAGATATGTAAAATCTGCTCTATGACTTGGCACTAGAGCCTCAATCTTAGGATGCCTGACTAGGTCGATGTAGTCCAAACTATGAAACAAACCAAAACAGATGCACTAGAATGCAAACCTACTGTAACATTATTTAATAACACATGGACAATCAATACAATGCACTCATCTCTAGAGATGCTTTAGTTAGATTCCACCCACCTAAGATTTGCAAGGAGCTACAAGTAAACAGAGAGACGAAAACAGACCTATAATTACCTGGTTAGGGATATTAGGGTCGGCTCCAGACTCTAGCAAGACCTAGACAAAGTCGCTTAACCCACGATCAACAGCCTCCGTTAAAGGAGTTGGTCCAGAGTAACCGCGAGCATTCACATCAGCACCAGCCTGTAAATAAAATTAGGGTACACATAAAGATACGATTTCCAAAAGTAATAAAGATAACAAGTTCAATATCCCTCCGTATCAAAACGTAAGATGTTTTAGCCATTTTGGACCCACATGTATCTAGATGTGTTTTAGTGTAAGATGCAAATGAATCTACACACTAAAACGTGTCTACATACATGTAGTACAGAAAAGGCTAAAACATCTTACATTTTGATACGGAGGGAATAAGAAACAAGGCTGCTTCGTTAATCTCGAGTTTCTACACAATAACTTGTACTACTTCAGAAAATACATAAAGTCAGTAAGCTATTGGACCTCAATCAGTAGCCTCATGCATTTCAAGGCCTTGCCACAGACAGCCATCATGAGTGGTGAAAAGATGTGGTGGGCAACTCTGTTGGGCTGAAAAGAGAATGAAGCACATTATTCAAACTCTTAGTCAGATCACATAACAGTATATTTCTAAATGTGTCCAGCAAGTACTCTGATGCACCTCCAGAAAGTACTCTGATGCACCTCCAGAATAAATCATTCAATCTTGTCACACGGAGTTAGTCGCATTAAACATTTTCCAAAACATAGATGTGTGACACGAGTCGCGGTCTCCTCACATTGCACTTCGTGAGGGAAAGGCTTGCCACTGACACCTTTCCCCAGACCCCGCACAGTGCGGGAGCTCTCAGCACTGGGTACGTCCTTTTTTTTTTTTATAGATGTGTGACAACTTACATCAGCACCATGCTCCAGCAGAACCTTCACAACCTGATCGTGGTCCTTTGCAGCAGCCAAGTGTAATGGTGTCCCCGATGATCAATAGGATCCACATGAACTCCTGCGGATAGCAATATCCTTACGGCCTCGCAGTGCCCTGGAGGCACAACAACAATAGTCTGAATCCAAATAGATCACAAGTAGAGCCTCTACAGAGTATATCTATATGCAAGCAATGCCATTCCTTTGATTTATAAGACATAGAAAGCGCACCATTCTCTGATGCACTGTGCAGAGGCATGGAGCCCGTCTCGTCAGGCATCGCAGGGTCGCCGCCCTGGCCGAGAAGGTACCTCATAACCTGGACATTCCCCTCAAGTGCGGCGTAGAACATTGGTGTCACGCCTACAAGGGGAACACAACATCTTGGTACTTGCAGAAACAATTTTTTCTGCCATTGATAACAAGATTTCAAGTCGGCGTGAAAACGCACCAGTATTCGAGACACAATTGACATCAAAGCCCAGTTCCTCCACCAGGAACCGGCAGCTCCCCTCGCAACCCTGGCTCGCCGCGAAGTGAAGCACGGTTTCCCCAGTTGCGTCCTTACCTGCCCGCAGGTCGTTCTCCTTCGCCAGTCCTAGCAAGGGGAAATCGCAGGAACAAGTGAACAATCATTCCAACGAGCAGAATGTGATGAAACTTGCAAAAATGAGACTCCAGATCACTGTAGCTAGGGCACTCGCTGCACGGATTTCGTGAAGTGAAACCACATCGTCTCAGATTCGGGGTTCCTTCCTTCAAAATACATTTCGGGTGTTTCCGCCCAAATGAGCGAATCGAAGTTTTAACATCGAAGTTTTATCGGAAAACCACTCAGTGAAATTGTGGATTTGCAACCACCCAACCCCAAATCCGCCGTAATGCACAAGCACCACGCGAGTGCCCGAGACAAGGGAGGCTAATCTACCGTACATCAACGAGAGGGGGGGGGGGGGGGGGGGGGGGGGGGGGGGGGGGGCTCTTACGCTTGAGAGAGGCCTCGATGTCGGGGGCCATGGCGGCGGCGTAGGCGACACCGGACTTAGCCGGAAGGTTCTAGGTGGAGGCGTGGAGTTTAGGGGAGGGGAACCTCGGGTGAAGGCGATTCGACGGCGAGGTGGGGGAGGAGGCGGTGTATATGGCGCGAACCGGCGTCGCACGCGGACGCCGCCACCTATGCTTGGACGTGTTAAAGAAGAGTATCATGCCCTATAAAACCTAACTTCTAGGTACCAAACGTCAAAAAACGCATTGCACCGGATGGCCTATTATACTCCGTACCGTAAAAAATAAATATAGGGCAGAGCCCCTTTTGACTCAAGTATGAGACACCAGAGGCCCTGCCCTATTTCCCAGCAAGCAAGCGCGTGTAGCTCAACTGCCGCGCGGAACTTCCATTTCCCCTCCTGCCGAACCACCCCCGACCCGTACAGCCGTCACTGGCCAGAAATCGACCGCCGTAGCGTCCGTCGGCGCTGCACGACCACCGCCACACTTCTTCCTACCTATTCCCGCCTCTTCCCTGCCTTCGCGGCCATAGAACCGCCCGCCGGCGAGTTGAATCGGTTGTGCGCCGCCGCAGCTTTCGGGCTCGATTCCGGCTGTCTCCGGTCGATTCTGCCACGCCACCGAGTCGCCATCGCGCCCCCGGTGAGGATCTATCCACCGCGCGTGACCAGGACCAGCATGGCGACCGGGCCGCACCACCTCCGGCCGAGCCACACGCAAGGTGTTTGAGGTAAGTGATAGCCTTTTTTTAATTTTTTGGTTTGATTTCTTATTAGAGAATTGAACACAAATAAATTGTGTTTGTAGATGGTTTTAATCGATTATTCCTCCGATGAGGAGTATGATTTGGAGGAGGAGGAAGACGTTGCTTTGATTTTGATGTTGCACAACAAGAACAAGCGGCCGAAGCGTGGAGGTTCGGTCTTTGGTCGTGAGGAGATTAAGAGGGAATGTTTGGAAGCCGATGCATAGCTCATGCGCATCTACTTCATTCTCACTCCTGTTTACCCAGAGCGTATGTTCCGTCGTCGCTTCCGGATGTCTATCCGTTTGTTCAGGGAAATTGCGGAACGCATAACGGCTCATGATCGATTTTTTGTGCAAATGAGGAGTGCATGCGGGACTCTTGGGCACAACACCTTCCAAAAGGTCACAGCCGCATTGCGGCAACTTGCATATGGCATCCCAGCTGATCTGGTTGATGACCATTTGGCCATGAGTGAGAGTTAGAGTATCAAATGTGTCAAGCGTTTTGCTGTCGCAATAGTTCAAGTATTTGGCCCGGAGTTTCTGAGAAGCCCCACTGTTGAAGACACAATGAGGATCTTGGAGATGAACAAAGCTCGTGGCTTTCCAGGTATGCTAGGCTCAATAAATTGTATGCATTGGAGGTGGAAGAACTGTCCTGCTGCATGGCATGGACAGTTTAGAAGGCAAAAAAAAAAAGATTCCACCATTATTTTAGAGGAAGTGGCGGATCATGCGACTTGGATATGGCATGCATTTTTTGGGATGCCCGGTTCTTGCAATGATATCAAACCGGTGGGGAGTCACCACCGGTTGAGTTCCAAGCAAACAATCGGACATATAAGATGGGGTACTACTAGCGGATGGTATCTACCCAAGTGGGCTACATGTCTAAATCCGTAGTTGCCCCTCTAGGTAAGAAGGAAGTTGATTTCCGCACTGCTCAAGCGGTCGCAAGAAAGGATGTGGAGAGGGCATTTGGGATTTTTCAAGCCCAATTTGCTATTGTCAGGGGACCTGCGAGGTATTGGGATGAAGAAATGTTTTGGTACATCATGAATGCATGTGTGATCATGCATAACATGATAATACAAGATGAGCGTGGCCAAAATGTGGTCTACGGTACCTACGAGTTGATGGGGCGGCCGGTGCGGCCGAGGCGAGGTGGAGACCGAGTTGCACGCTTTCTTGAGGCCTACCACGACATTCGTGACTCCGACGTGCACGTCGATCTTCAAAAGGATATCATGGAGGAGTGGTGTGTTAGAGATATGCCCTAGAGGCAATTAATAAAGTAATTTTATTTGTCATATCTCAATTGTTCATAATATGTTTTAATACCATGCTATAACTGTATTACGCAGAAACATTAATACACGTGTGGTATGTAAACAACCAGGTCCCTAGTAGCCTCTAATTAACTAGTTTGTTGGGTAACAGATGATCAAGGTTTTCTGATCATGGACAATGGCGTCGGTCAACAACGGAGTCATATCATTAGGTGAATGATTTGATGGACATACCCAAAATATAGAAACGTAGTGTTCATACCTTCGACTGTGAGATCATATCAAATCTCTGCTTCTGGAAGATGCGGCTGATCGCATCAAACGGCATGTCTTATATAGCGTGACAATAAAGGTGACACTTTCAGGTATCGGAAGGAAGCAGTAGAAGCGAGTGATCAAGAGCAGGAATTGCCAATCCACATAGCAGGATAGATACTCTGGCCCACTCGGTGAGATTACATCAATGAGCTTGCAAGCATGTGACTAGGTCGCGGGGTTGTAATATCACAGACGAGTAAAGATAGATTTGTCGATGACGAGGTCATGCTCGGTAATCGTGATACCGGAGAACGACGCTCGGACAATCTAAGTATCGATAGGCAAGAGGATGAGACTGGACGTCTAAAGGTTCAAACGATA
The DNA here is from genome assembly GCA_947311845.1 of Poa pratensis. NCBI lineage: Eukaryota > Viridiplantae > Streptophyta > Magnoliopsida > Poales > Poaceae > Poa > Poa pratensis. The sequence goes on from CAMZMU010000066.1 coordinate 48,692,512, forward strand.
AAAGACATTCGTGGACGCAAGGGGCTATCATGGGTATCCAGATCCCGCTGTTAGTCATTGATCGGAGAACGTGTCTCGATCATGTCGGGAGTGATCCCGAACCGCGGGGTAACACACTTAAGGGTGGGTGACGATTAGATTGGATTTAGAGAGAAAGAAACCTGAGACTCCGAAAGTGTTCCGGACATGACCGATGGAGATTGGAGTGCAACGAAATATGTTTCGGGGTCCGAATGAATTAAATAATATGTATTTAATATTAATATGTGTTATTAGTAATTAAATATATTTTTTATTTAATTTAATTCGAATTTTAAAGGCATTAAATCATAAATGGGCCTTAGAGGCCCATTAGGGGAAAACCCCCATTTGGGGAATGGGAGGGAGGGCCTAGCCGACCTAGGTGGGCCGAATGGGGCCCACCTAGGTGGTCGGCTGCCTCCTTGGCTGGCGCACCCCATATGGGGGTTTAGTCCCACATGGGGGAGCTAGGGAGGTTGGCCTCCTTCCTCCTCCTTTATATAGGAGTGCCCCATGCCTTTGAAAATACACACCAATTCCTCCTTCTTCTCTCGTATCTTGAGCGTGGTTCCATTTCCGGAGCTGCATACGAGGAGGGAAGTCTCTCTACTATACGCACACCGCCGTGCTGCTAGATCCACTCTTCCACTTCCGTTGCTCTGCTGGATCTGGAGCCCGGAGGTCGTCATCCACACCGTACGTGTGTGGAACCGCGAGGCACCATTGTTTGGTGCCATCGTCGGTAGGAATTTTTTTGTTTTCTGTCTACGATTCCCAACAGTGGTATCAGAGCCGATCTATGTGTAGATATATCTGTACGGTTAGAACACATGTTGAATATGGGCATCGATTCTACATTTGTTACCCTCTCGCGTGTACTTGTTTATATCGCGGTATTGGCGGATGAAGCGGCCCGGACCGACTTTACGCGTACTCTTACGCGAGACTGGTTCCACACTTGACATACGGCTTGTACCGTATATGTGACTGGCGGGTGTTTGTATCTCCTACAATAGTTGATATATCATTTGCAATGGAGGGCCCCGAAAGGGGTGTAATAGAGACAATTGTCTTATCGCTGTTGTGGTTGTTTTCGTAGGTAAGAAACGGTTCTTGTGCGGAAGCCCTAGCAGCCACGTAAAACATGCAAAAGATAAAGTAGAAAGTGTCTAACTTTATTTTGCAGGGGCAATGTGATATGGTCAAGGTAGGTTTATTAAATTGTTTATAAACTGTTGGCGCGAAGGAGACCATCGGCGTGGAGGAGACCATATCATGTCACATTACATTTCATTTTAGATGTTATGTAGATTGTGAGCATCTTATATTGTGTATGTATATATATGTCTATACATTAGTTACACGGCAGTAGTAATATAAGATGATCCCTCCCAAAATTCCAATAATAGTGTTCTCCCTCTGTCGTGCACCACCAATAAAGTTCTACGTTACGGGGTACGCCGCATTGCGGTTACACTCGTCTCTTCGTTCGCATACAGTGGGTGTAAGCCACGTTGCACGCGCGAATACGTCAGAGGGTTTATGGCGAGCCTAGCATGTACAGACATGGCCTCGGAACACAAGTACCGAAAGGTTAAGCACGAGTCACATGCGGTGATGTGATCGATATACGATGTCTACCTTTGAAGTTATGCTATCTGCCTGATCGATGGGGGTAGTGTAATGGATGGGGGTTGTGTAATCACTAAGACGATGTGAGGGATACTCGTCTTGAGTGGGAGTTCTAGTAGTTTTATTTTGAAAAACTTGAACCCGTATTTTATTATGAACAAACGTCTTATGTTTTGCAAATTCCATTGTAGATGTCTCGCCCCACCTTTAACCTAGGCCTGTTCCTTGAGAAAGAGAAGCTTAAGACCAACGGCTCAAACTTCATGTCCTGGTTCCGCAACCTGAGGATCCTCCTCACTCCCCACAAGGTCGGCTACGTGATCGAAGCCGCCATAGGTGACGCTCCTACAGAAACCACCACCGAAGATGAGAAGAAGGCTTATCAGACCAAGGTGGAAGACTCCTCCTTCGTCCAGAGTGGCATGCTCTACGCCATGGAAGCTGATCTGCAGAAGCGCTTTGAGAAGATGAGTGCCTTTGAGATAATTGCTGATCTCAAGGCTGTCTTTGCGCCGCAGGCCAAGGCTGAGAGGTATGAAGCTTCTGAGCTCTTCTTCTCAGCCAAGATGGAAGAGCACAGCAGTGTCTCTGAGCACGTGGTCAAGATGTCTGGCTACGTTCAACGCCTGAATGCTCTGGAATGCAAGATTCCAGATGAACTGGCAATTGATAGGGTGCTGCAGTCGCTGCCCCCTAGCTTTAAGGGATTCGTCATGAACTACAACATGCACGGCATGGCTAAGACCCTCTCTGAGGTGTTCGTGATGTTGAAGACTGCTGAGGTGGAGATCAAGAAGGAGCACAGCTGTTGATGGTCAACAAGACCGTCGATTTCAAGAAGTCTGGCGGGAAGGGTAAGAAGACCTGGAAGTTCAAGAAGGATGGCAAACAGGTTGCTAAGCCTAAAACTGCCAAATCTGGTCCCAAACCCGGCGTGGAGTGCTTCTACTGCAAGGGAGACGGTCACTGGAAGCGCAACTGCCCCAAGTACCTGGAAGACAAGAAGGCCGGCAAGATTGTCGGAAGAGAGAAAGGTATATGTGATATACATGTTATTGATGTGTACCTTACATGCGCCCGTAGTAATACCTGGGTATTTGATACCGGCTCTGTTGCTCATATTTGTAACTCACAGGTGGAGTTGCGGAATAGTCGGCGCCTGGCAAAGGACGAGGTGACGATGCGCGTCGGCAATGGATCAAGAGTTGACGTGATGGCCGTCGGCACGCACGCTCCCTCTGCATCTACCATCGGGATTAGTTTTGGTTTTGAATAAATGTTATTTTGTACCATCTCTGAGTGTAAACATTATAAGTGGTTCTTGCTTGTTGCAAGACGGATATTCGTTCAATTCAGTATCAAGTGGTTGTGCTATTTCGATGAATGATATCTTTTATGTTGATGCTCCTGTGAATAATGGTTTATTCTTGTTGAATCTCGATCGTAGTACACACATCCATAGCATAGATGCCAAAAGGATTAGACTTAGTAATGATACCGCCATGTATATGTGGCATTGCCGACTTGGTCATATTGGTGTAAAGCGCATGAAGAAACTCCACTCAGCTGGACTTTTGGAGTCATTAGATTTTGGATCTCTTGACACTTGCGAACCATGCCTCATGGGCAAGATGACTAGGTCACCGTTCAATGGTTTCGTTGAACGTGCGTCGGAATTATTGGGAGTTATACATACAGATGTGTGCGGCCCAATGAGCGTATCGACGCGCAATGGTTATCGTTACTTTGTAACCTTCACTGATGACTTGAGTAGATACGGGTATATCTACTTAATGAAACACAAGTCAGAAACTTTTGAAAAGTTCAAAGAATTTCAAAGTGAGGTTGAAAATCAACTTAACAAGAAAATAAAGCACCTCCGATCCGATCGTGGTGGCGAATATTTGAGTTTTGAGTTTGGCACACATCTGAAGGCCTGTGGAATTGTGCCACAGCTTACGCCTGCCGGAACACCGCAACGCAACGGCGTGTCCGAGCGACGTAATCGTACTTTATTAGATAGCGTACGGTCTATGATGTCTCTTACCGACTTGCCCGTATCGTTTTGGGGATATGCGTTAGAAACAGCCGCATTCATTTTAAATAGGGCTCCATCCAAATCCGTGGAAACGACACCGTATGAGGTATGGCATGGTACGAAACCTAAGCTGTCGTTCCTGAAAGTTTGGGGTTGTGAGGCTTATGTCAAGAAATTGCAGCCTGACAAACTCGAACCGAAATCGGAAAAGGTCGTCTTTGTAGGGTATCCGGGAAACCATAGGATACACCTTCTACCACCAAGCCGAGGGCAAAACGTTTGTCGCTAGAAACGGCACCTTTCTCGAGAAGGAGTTTCTCGCTAAAGGAGTAAGTGGGAGGAAAATAGACCTCGACGAGATAGTTGATCCTGAACTCGAAATTCCGAGTGGCGCAACGGAAACTGTTCCTGAACCGTCCTCCATAACAGATGGAGTGGGAGAAAATGTCGAGGAGGCTATTATACCTCGTAGGTCTGGAAGAACCCGTACATCTCCTGAGTGGTACGGTAATCTTGTTTGCACCGTCATGTTAATTGAACAAGACGAACCTAAATTACAAAGAGGCAATGGAAGGACCCGAGTCCGAGAAATGGCTTGAGGCCATGAAATCCGAAATAGGATCCATGTATGACAACAAAGTATGGACTTTGGTGGAGATTCCCGAAGGGCGCAAGGCCGTCGAGAATAAATGGATCTTTAAGAAGAAGACTGATGCTGACGGTAATGTAACCGTCTATAAGGCTCGGCTTGTCGCAAAAGGTTTCCGACAAGTTCATGGAATTGACTACGATGAAACGTTTTCACCGGTAGCGATGCTAAAGTCTATTCGGGTTTTGCTAGCAACAGCTGCATATCATGATTATGAGATATGGCAGATGGATGTCAAAACAACGTTCCTAAATGGTAACATTGAGGAAGAGTTGTATATGGTACAACCTGAAGGTTTTGTCAGTCCAGAAATGCTGGCAAGGTATGCAAACTTCAGCGTTCCATTTATGGACTGAAGCAAGCATCTCGGAGCTGGAATCTTCGCTTTGATGAGGTGATCAAAGGTTTTGGATTTGTCCAAAATGCGGAAGAGACCTGCATTTATAAGAAAATGAGTGGGAGCTCAGTTGCATTCCTAGTTCTATATGTGGATGATATATTACTAATTGGGATAATGTGGAACTTCTGAAAAGCGTGAAGGAATATTTAAACAGTAAATTTTCGATGAAGGACTTAGGAGAAGCTGCATACGTATTAGGCATTAAGATCTATCGTGATAGACCCATGCGCCTACTAGCGTTATGTCAAAGTACTTATCTTGACAAGATACTGAAAAAGTTCGGTATGCATTTGGCAAAAAAGGTCTTGTGCCGGTTGTCAAGGGGAAAACATTGAGCACGGCTCAGTGTCCACAGATGGCTCTTGAAAAAGCCGAGGTGGATGGCACTCGATATGCTTCGGCTATAGGATCGATCATGTATGCCATGTTAAGTACTCGACCCGATGTAGCATTGGCTCTCAGTTTGATGAGTCGATTCCAAAGTAATCCTGGCAAGGATCATTGGACAGCTGTTAAGAACATACTGAAGTATCTTAAGTATACCAAGGACATGTTTCTTGTTTATGGAGGCTGTGGAGAGGAACTTGGCATAACAGGTTACGTTGATGCAAGTTTCTGCACATATCCAGATGACTCGAAATCGCAAACAGGTTATGTGTTTAAGGTGAACGGAGGCGCTGTGAGCTGGAGAAGTGGGAAGCAACCCATAGTAGCCCAATCTACAATGGAATCGGAGTATATTGCTGCTGCGGATGCTGCAAATGAAGCTGTTTGGCTGAGGAAGTTCGTCATCGAGCTTGGAGTGTTCCCGAGTGCGCAAGTGATGACTCCCAAGTGCAGGATATCAATTGTAGTACCTTTCAATTAGAAAAGGTTGTCGAACCCACGAGGAGCTGAAGGTACTGGTTAGCAAGATTGATAAAAATAAAACAATAAAAGATGCAAGTGTTTTTGGTATTTTTGGTTGTATAATTGCAATGCAGAAAATAAACAGTAGCAAGTCAAAGCTCTCAAAGAGAGAAAGCCCAATCCTCTTGTGTGCAAGAGGACAAGCTCAAGTGATGTGTAACTTATATGTGGAAAACGTTCCCGAGGACGGCATGGATATTGCTAGGCATAGAGATTTATTAAACAACACGTTGAATATCTTGTCAAGTTTTAATCTTCTTTGGACGGAGCCATTATTAGGTATAGCTAAATAAATAAACTACAACCCCTTATGATGGATCATGTGGCCAAGTAAATGACTGCACAAGAATTATTAAGACATAAAGTCCCACCATAACATTACACTCTAAGGTCCCCGATACTAATACCCTCATAATATAACTTCATGATTCGGTCCCAGGTTTACATGTCCTCCCAAGTCTCCCTCAATTCATTATACTACGGTGTTCTCCTATGAGCCCATATAGGTGAAGTGTTGTGCAGTCAACTGATACGTCTCAAACGTATATATAATTTTTGATGTTCCATGCTTGTTTTATACCAATTGCTACATGTTTTGCATCTACTTTATATCACTTTTATACATTTTTTGAGACTAACCTATTAACAAGATGCCGAAGTGCCAGTTCATGTTTTCTGCTGTTTTTGTATTCCAGAAAAGCTAGTCTGGAAATATTCTCGGAATTGGACGAAACTACACGGGGGTCCCTATTTTTCCAGAACACGCCTGACGGAGCGAAGGAGCAACAGAGGAGGGCCACTAGGGCCCCACACGCCACTAGGGCGCGGTTCCCCCTCTGCCGCGCCCTAGGGTGGTGTGGGCCCCTTGGGGGTCTCCAGCCGCCGCCCTTTCGCCTACTTATTCCCCCCGACGCGAAAACCCTAAGTGCCTGAGCAAATATCCACGAAAAGTTCCAGAGACGCCGCCTCCGTCAACCCTAGCTCGGGAGGGTTCAGAACCTCTTCCCGGCACCCTGCCAGAGAGGGGAATCGTCACCGGAGGCTTCTACATCGCCATGCCTGCCTCCGGAGTGATGCGTGAGTAGTTCATCCTTGGACTACGGGTCCATAGCAGTAGCTAGATGGTTGTCTCTCCACTTGTGCCATCATGTTTAGATCTTGTGAGCTGCCCTACATGATCAAGATCATATTATTGTAATGCTACATGTTGTGTTTACTGGGATCCGATGAATATTGAATACTATGTCAAGTTGATTATCAATTTATCTTATATGTTATTGAAGATCTTGCATGCTTTCCGTTACTCGTAGATGCTTTGGCCAAGTAGATGCTTGTAACTCCAAGAGAGAGTATTTATGCTAGATAGTGGGTTCATGCCTCCATTTTATCTGGGACAGTGACAGAAAGTTCTAAGGTTGTGGATGTGCTGTTGCCACTAGGGATAACCTAACGATGCTATGTCCACGGGCATATGTGTTTGTTTACATTACGCGCTTTACTTAATGCGATTATCCGTTGCTTGCAACTTAATACCAACGGGGGACTCGGATGACAACCCGGCGGTGGATTATTAGTCATAGATGCTGTTGGATAATGGTCTATGTATCTTGTCGTAATGCCCAATTAAATATCATAGTAGTCATCATGTCATGTATATGCATTGTCAAGCGCTCACTATTTGTCAATTGCCCAGCTGTAATTTGTTCACCCAACATGTTAGTTATCTTTTATGGAGAGACACCACTAGTGAACTGTGGACCCGGTCCATTCTTTTACACTGATTAAACAACCACAAACTGCAAACTGTTCCTTTTTCATTCTCTGCAATTTAATACTCATTTTCCACACCATACGTTTAATCCTTTGTTTTCAGCAAGCCGGTGAGATTGACAACCTCACTGTTTCGTTGGGGCAAAGTAGTTTGATTGTGTTGTGTGCAGGTTCCGCGTTGGTGATCGAGTAACGGCGCTACCAACAACCTTCTGAAGAGTTGCTGCTCCTACTGGTTCGATAACCTTGGTTTCTTTCTGAGAGAAAACTTGCTGCTGAACTGCATCATACCTTCCTCTTGGGGTCTCCCAACGAGCGTGTGATTCACGCCATCAAGCTCTTTTTCTGGTGCCGTTGCCGGGGAGTTAGAAGCGCTTCAGCAGACTGCCACTGTTTGCTCTCCCGTCAACAGCTCTTTTTCTGGCGCCGTTGCCGGGGAGACAGCAGTCTTCTGCAAGGGGAGTTTCACGCTTCCAATCTCTTTACTTTGTTTTTGTCTTGCTTAGTTTATTTTATTTTATCTTGTTTGCTTTCAATTATCAAAAACACAAAAAAATTAGTTACTTGCATCCAGTTTACTTTCAAGTTATTTTCTGTCCTGTTTTTAATTCTGCTAAAATGAGTACTCCTGAGAACACTAAGTTGTGTGATTTCACTAGCACGAACAACAATGATTTCATATGCACACCTATTGCTCCACCTGCTGCTTCAGCAGAATTTTATGAAATTAAACCTGCACTTTTAAATCTTGTTATGAAAGAGCAATTTTCTGGTGTTAGTACTGATGATGCTGCTGTTCACCTTAATAACTTTGTTGAACTTTGTGAAATGCAAAAGCTCAAGGAAGTAGATGGTGATATTATTAAACTAAAACTTTTTCCTTTCTCCTTGAGAGGACGTGCTAAAGAATGGTTGCTATCTTTGCCTAGAAATAGTATTGATTCATGGACTAAATGCAAAGATGCTTTTATTGGAAAATATTATCCTCCTGCTAAGATTATTTCTTTGAGAAGTAGCATAATGAATTTTAAGCAATTTGATAATGAACATGTTGCTCAAGCATGGGAGAGAATGAAATCATTGGTTAAAAATTGTCCCACTCATGGACTGACTACTTGGATGATCATCCAAACCTTCTATGCAGGATTAAATTTTTCTTCAAGGATTTTATTGGATTCGGCCGCTGGAGGTACCTTTATGTCCATCACTTTGGGTGCTGCAACAAAGCTTCTAGATGATATGATGATTAATTATTCTGAGTGGCACACCGAGAGAGCTCCAACAGGTAAGAAGGTAAATTCTGTTGAGGAAACCTCTTCCTTGAGTGCCAAAATTGATACTATTATGTCTATGCTTGCAAATGGTCAAACACATGTTGATCCAAATAATGTTCCTTTAGCTTCTTTGGTTGCTCAAGAAGAGCATGTTGATGTGAACTTCATTAAAAATAATAACTTCAACAACAATGCTTATAGGAATAATTTCGGTAATAGCAATTATAGGCCCTATCCTTCCAATAGTGGTAATGGTTATGGAAATTCCTATAGTAACTCCTATAACAATAATAAGAGTGTACCCTCCGATCTTGAAGTTATGCTTAAGGACTTTATTAGTACACAAACTGCTTTCAATAAAACTGTTGAGGAGAAATTTGGGAAAATTGATGTGCTTTCCTCTAAAGTTGATAGTCTTGCTCTTGATGTTGACTTGTTGAAACTAAAGAACATGCCTCATGATGTTAAAGAGAGCAAAACTCTCAATGCTATACAAGTTAAAATTGATAACAATGTGAGGATGTTAGCTGAATTGCATGCTAGATGGGAAAGAGAGGATGAAATTGCTAGAAAGAATAATATTGCTAGAGTTTATACTATTACTACTTCTGAAAATGCTTCAAACTCAAGTGTTAGCAAACCTCCTACCATTAATGGCAAGATAATTGGTGTTGGTAATGTTTCCACTTCTATTGCGAAATGTCCTAAATTGCCTGATAACTCTGAAACTGTCCTTGATAAAGATGCTGAAATTTCTAGCAATAAGGAAGATAATAACTCCATTACTTTTGATAATAATGACTTTGATTGCAATGCTTTGTGTGACCTTGGTGCTAGTATTTCTGTTATGCCTAAAAGATTATATGATATGCTTGATTTAGCACCTTTGGAAAATTGTTACTTGGATGTTCACCTTACTGATTCTACCATTAAAAACCTTTGGGAAGAATTGATGATGTTCTTATCATGGTTAACAACAATTATGTCCCCGTTGATTTTATTGCCTTGGATATTGAATGCAATCCATCATGCCCTATTGTGCTGGGAAGACCTTTTCTTAGAACTGTAGGTGCTATTATTGATATGAAAGAAGGGAATATAAAATATCAATTTCCTCTCAAGAAAGGTATGGAACACTTTCCTAGGAAGAAGATTAAGCCACCTTATGATTCTATTGTTCGAACAAATTACAATGTTGATGTTTCTTCACTTGGTAATACTTGATGCATGCTTTGTGCTTAGCTAAAAGGCGTTAAAGAAAAGCGCTTATGGGAGGCAACCCATTATTTTTACTTCTGCAATTTTTCTTTTATTGAGTCAAGGAGGATGTTTACTTCTGTAGTAACTCCTTTGTATCTTTATTTTCTCGCATTGTTGTGCCAAGAGTAGCCTCTAATGTTAAGACGATGCTTAATTTTGATTGCTGCGCAGAAACAGATTTTTGCTGTTCACTGTACGAAATTCCTAAAATCACCAGATTGTTAATTAAATCTGAAAATGCTTGTGCGTAATCTTTATGAATGTCTGAAACTTTCATTAGTTCAAAGTTTCTCGATCTGAGCGTCGTAAGTACCTAGAAAAAATTTGTATTTGCGGACTGTTCTGTTTTAGACTGATTATGCCTTTTTATTTTGCATTCTCTCTTTTACTAGTGTTGAGTGAAATTCTTTTTTGGGTGGAAGAGCTTCACATAACATCAGTGGCTGTAGCTAATGTTTAAAGTAACAAATCATATTGCGTCTTTATAGAACATGTGAGTTTTTGATTATGCACTAACCCTCTAATGAGATCTACTTTGAGTTTGGTGTGACGGAAGTTTTCAAGGGTCAAGAGAGAAGGATGATATAATAGGATCAAGAAGAGTGAAGAGCTTAAGCTTGGGAGGCTCCCATGGATCTCCCAGCATATTTCAAGAAGACTCAAGCGTCTAAGCTTGGGGATGCCCAAGTGATGATCCCGAAGAGCAAGTCTTGATGCCTGCACAAATAAACGGGATTAGGTTGAGACTCCAACTGCAGAGTGTATAGTAAGTGGAAGACAGTTTTCCCCACGAGGGGTGACTCGAGGGTTTAATATCGAACTCTCGGGGAATCTGAAGTGGTCGATTTATCTTCTTATCCTTCTTTTGGTTACCTACAAAACAAGGTTAGATGTTTTGGTCCTCAACCTCACCTGTGGTTGTCAAGCACAAGGTGTAAGAATGATATCAGGATAGTTATGCAATGCAAACAAAAAATAAATATGCAATGATGGTGGATGCAATGATAAATGATATTTTTGGGTTTTTGAATGATGTATTCAAGATGAAAAGTATTTTTGTATTTTCGGATTTAATGATGGCTGAAAATAGAAAAGTGGTATATGGTGTTGGAAAGGTGTTTCTTATGATTAAAAATGGACTGGGGTTCATGGTTTCACAAATGCACTCTCTCTTTATAAAGTGGTAGACAATGGAACACACAGTTAACATATGAGATTGCAACACAGGGTTTGATAACAAGTTATTTAGATATATGGGCATCACGTCCTAACGTAGAGATCTTTTGGTTATTAACCTCTCTTATACTCCACCAAGATGCGTACTAAATCATAACACCTCAGTAATTAAGATAACTCAGAGTATAGCATTAAGTATCATGACATGAAGTGAAAATAAGAACATGCTAGATCTAGTCATGGAGTAGTGGCAATGGTCACGCCCACATCCCCGGTAGCATGGTATTTTAGTTTATCCCTAGTGAGGTAACAAAGTAAGGTAAAGATACCAAAGTGGATCGCAGAACTTTCTCTCACATTCACTGCACTAGCCACCCCCCCGTTACTCCAACTAATGCACACGTTCCCCCACACACGCTCTCATAAACATGCTTGATCAAAACAAGTAGACAAGAACGGGGTACATAATATGCATCTATACTCATAACTGAAACAAACATTGCAATCTCAAACATATATTAACTCATAAAGATCCACCACAAAGGTATTACAACGGTGACCGTAATCATGTTCAGCAGCTCATACGGTGCTAATTAGTGAAGCTCAAGAGAGGAGAGATACATAAGTTACTTCCACAAACCCATAGTCCAGAGGTGGACTACTCCCTCTTCATCATGGAGACGGTGGGGAAGTCGATGGAGAAGATGGAGACCACGCCGGCAGCGCCCGCCGGAGTTTTCCCCCTCCAATCTGCAGCTCCTGATCTCCGTTTCGGTGTTTCTGTGTTTGTGCGGCGCTCCTTCCAAAGAACGTCGGGGGACCTTTTTTATAGGCGTTTTTAGGTCAAAACTATGTCGGTGGAACGAAGATCGACGGCAACGGAGCCACGAGGGCCAAACGAGTGAGCCCCACGCGGCCACAGTACCTGGCCGCGTGGGCCACCCCGTTTGGTCCTCGGACCTCCGTTTGTTCGCTTCCTTCGCCCACAGGTCTTCTTCCTTCCAAATATTGACGCCCGTAAATTTCCAGGTGATTTCGTTGACGTTTGGGTCCCTGAAACATTAAAATAAGAAAACGGGGTTTTCTGCCTGTGCAGGGTTAATTCCATAAAAATAGGAAATCATTGAGATATTTCCAAAATCATGATAAAACATTGATATAACCCTTATATGATGCAAATATGATTGGAATATAAGCAATTAAAGTGCAAAGTTCATGTATGCATTTTATATGCATCACCAAGGCATCCCATTCTTCATCGTCAAAATTATCAGGTCATATCTAGTGAAACTATATTTTAATTCTTTCACATCATATGTGCTTTTCTTGGAGCGTCTGTGTGCTTTTATTTTCAGTATTGCACTTTTATTTTCAATAAAGCTTGACTGGACCCTAGCATTCTTGATTGGGAGAGAGACACGCTCCGCTTTTTCATGAGAATACTCCTATTCTTCACTTATATTTGTTGAGTATTCATATCTAGCGCTGTTCAGCTTTTAGCTCTTGTTTTCATGTATCTCTTGTCAGAGCTATTAGCTTTCTTTTGTAGAAAGTACTCTCTTGCTTCACTTATATTTGTTTGGAGAGTTGATAAATAAATTGATTGGTGTTTGGTTGGTTCAGAAAATGTTGCATGTGGTAATTGGTATAAGGAAAAACTTGCTTAATCTTGTAGATCACTAATTTGGATAACTTGATGCTTGTCAATTGTTTTGAGTTAACAAGTAGATCATGATTAAATTGTGCATCACATGAGTTAAGCCTATTAGTGAAGAACTACCGTAAAGCTTGTTGAAAATTTGGTTTGCATCGGTGGTATCTCTAAGGTCTAGATATTTTCTAATAACAGGGTTTGGTTAACAAGGAAGACGGTATGAAGTCTTATAACGTTTGCAATATGTTTGTCATATAAAACTTGGTGTACGGGTTGATATTCTTGTTTGCTTACATAACCTTGCTAGCCTAAACTCTGTACTGAGAGGGAATGCTTCTCGTGCATCCAAATCCTTGAGCCAAAATCCATGCCATTTGTGTCCACCATAACTACCTATATGTGGTATTTCCTTGCCACTCCAAGTAAATTTTTCATGTGCTACCTTTAAATTATTCAAAATGTTATTATTCCCTTTTTGTGTCAATGTTTACTAGCTCATGAGGAATTAGTGTGGTTATTCTTTATTCTATTTGTTGAATGGACTTTTACACCTGGACTAGTGGCATATACATCCGCTTATCCAATAACTTGCAAAAAGAGCTGGCAACGGGGTGCCCAGTCCCAATTAATTACAACTTTAACCAATTAATTCTCTTCACACTTTTGCCCTGATTCATCAGTAAGCAATGACAAACAGTGAAATACCTGAATGTGTGTAAACCAAAGAGAAAGAGGGATGATCTGCCTTGCTGGTAGAAATAACGTCCTTCATGGGAGCCGCTCTTAAAAGTCCGTTTGACAGGTAGAATACTGTTCTCACCCGCTACCATTCGTTGACAATTAACAAACACCTCTCAAAAATAGATACTCCTCCATGGTATGTGATTGATGGAAGGCACCCGAGGATTCGGTTAGCCATGGCTTGTGTTAGCAAGGTTGGGAGGAGTATCAAATATTTTATGCAATCTCTATATGCTTTCAAAAACCTAAAAGCTCTAGCACATGATTTAATCCCTGCTTCCCTCTGCGAAGGGCCTTTCTTTTACTTTTATGTTGAGTCAGTTTTCCTATTCTTTCTGTCTTCCACAAGCAAACACTAGTGTCAACTTTGTTACAACATGCGTTATATGCAATGTATTGGACTTGTTATACTACTTTGTGTTGACAATATCCATGAGATAAATATGTTGAAAGTTGAAGCAAATGCTGAAACTTAATTCTTCCTTTGTGTTGATTGAATACCTTTTATTAGAAACTATTGCTTTATGAGTTAACACTTATGCAAAACTGTTTGATGCTTGTCTCGAAAGTACTATTCATGAAAACGTTTAGCTTGTGTGATTCATTGTTTACTCATTATCTATTTGGTAGCAAATTATAGACCATTGACTTGGATCACTTCATTCATTTACATGTGCCTTGCAATATTATATGATCAAGATTATGATGGTAGCATGTCACCTCAAAAATTATTTTGTTTTTATCGTTTACCTACTCGAGGACGAGTAGGAACTAAGCTTGGGGATGCTGATACGTCTCAAACGTATCTATAATTTTTGATGTTCCATGCTTGTTTTATACCAATTGCTACATGTTTTGCATCTACTTTATATCACTTTTATACATTTTTTGGGACTAACCTATTAACAAGATGCCGAAGTGCCAGTTCCTGTTTTCTGCTGTTTTTGTATTCCAGAAAAGCTAGTCTGGAAATATTCTCGGAATTGGACGAAACTACACGGGGGTCCCTATTTTTCCAGAACACACCTGACGGAGCGAAGGAGCACAGAGGAGGGCCACCAGGGCCCCACACGCACTAGGGCGCGGCCCCCTCTGCCGCGCCCTAGGGTGGTGTGGGCCCCTCGGGGGTCTCCAGCCGCCCTTTCGCCTACTTATTCCCCCCGACGCGAAAACCCTAAGTGCCTGAGCAAATATCCACGAAAAGTTCCAGAGACGCCGCCGCCGTCAACCCTAGCTCGGGAGGGTTCAGAACCTCTTCCCGGCACCCTGCCGGAGAGGGGAATCGTCACCGGAGGCTTCTACATCGCCATGCCTGCCTCCGGAGTGATGCGTGAGTAGTTCATCCTTGGACTACGGGTCCATAGCAGTAGCTAGATGGTTGTCTCTCCACTTTGTGCCATCATGTTTAGATCTTGTGAGCTGCCCTACATGATCAAGATCATATTATTGTAATGCTACATGTTGTGTTTGCTGGGATCCGATGAATATTGAATACTATGTCAAGTTGATTATCAATCTATCTTATATGTTATTTAAGATCTTGCATGCTTTCCGTTACTCGTAGATGCTTTGGCCAAGTAGATGCTTGTAACTCCAAGAGAGAGTATTTATGCTAGATAGTGGGTTCATGCCTCCGTTTATCTGGGACAGTGACAGAAAGTTCTAAGGTTGTGGATGTGCTGTTGCCACTAGGGATAACCTAACGATGCTATGTCCACGGGCATATGTGTTTGTTTACATTACGCACTTTACTTAATGCAATTATCCGTTGCTTGCAACTTAATACCAACGGGGGACTCGGATGACAACCCGGCGGTGGATTATTAGTCATAGATGCTGTTGGATAACGGTCTATGTATTTGTCGTAATGCCCAATTAAATATCATAGTAGTCATCATGTCATGTATATGCATTGTCATGCGCTCACTATTTGTCAATTGCCCAGCTGTAATTTGTTCACCCAACATGTTAGTTATCTTTTATGGAGAGACACCACTAGTGAACTGTGGACCCCGGTCCATTCTTTTACACTGATTAAACAACCACAAACTGCAAACTGTTCCTTTTTCATTCTCTGCAATTTAATACTCATTTTCCACACCATACGTTTAATCCTTTGTTTTCAGCAAGCCGGTGAGATTGACAACCTCACTGTTTCGTTGGGGCAAAGTAGTTTGATTGTGTTGTGTGCAGTTCCGCGTTGGTGATCGAGTACGGCGCCACCAACAACCTTCTGAAGAGTTGCTGCTCCTACTGGTTCGATAACCTTGGTTTCTTTCTGAGGGAAAACTTGCTGCTGAACTGCATCATACCTTCCTCTTGGGGTCTCCCAACGAGCGTGTGATTCACGCCATCATCAACGTTCGCACAACACCATCATAGAATCACATAAAAGATAAACTCTTGACAAAATACCAACACATGTGTAACATCCCAAGTTTTTCAAAAGGTTGAAAAATCAGAAAAATTTAAAACTTTTGAAAACTATTATGTATTTTGCTTTGAAAGGAAAAATCATGCATGCATGCATTCATCATCATATAGCTTTGTTTGCGTTTTGATATTTCAAAAGTGGGAATAATAATTCCACTTGAAAACATATTAAAAAAATATATTAAAAGGACTATTTATGTCCAATATATTATTTTGAAGTATTGTGGTTACTTCTTTAGGATAAATGTTTGGTTGTGAATTGTTTGTATGAATGGGAAGTTATTCTATTACTTACCTATTCTCTATTTTTAAGTTTAATAGTTTGTTTTGAAAGAAAATATTTATTCGGATTTTATTTTGAGTTTTGAATTCATTTTGAATTATCGAATTCTTTTATAAACAAAATGACTTTGTGAAAAATTATCTTGGAGGGATATGGAATCTTATTACTCATATTTTGTTTTGGATTTTAAATATAAAGTTCAAAAGGAATTTATAAAATCCTACTTATAAAATTTAGCATAAAGGTCTAATTAAACCTTTATACATTATTTGAAATTCGAATTTTGAAATGTTTTGGAAAAGTGTATTTGAAAGTTCTAACAGACAGGTTTTGTTTTTACAAATTTTTAGAAATTGGTTTGAGCTCATTTGGAGTTTTAAAACAAAAGTTACAAAAGAAATAAGAAACAAGAAAAAAAAATCGGGCCAGCTGGCCGGCCCAGACGGTCGAGCCAGCCCAACAAGGCGACCGGCCGAGCCAGCGACCGAGTCGAACCCGAGACGGTTCCATCGTTCATTTGAATCTGAAAATTCGTTTTTTCCAAACACTTTCCACTCAAACACGATTATCTTGAGAAATATAACTCCAAATCCAGATCCGCTTGATCCTACGCGTTCATAACTTCGAGCCCAATTTATTCCACCGACCCTTGGCCTATATAAACCCCTGTAGCCGGCATCTCTGTTCCCCTTTTGGTTCCACCGAAACCCTAATCAGCGAAATCGTATTTCGTTCGTTTGACGACCAAGATCATCTCGAATCGCGACGGAACCTGAAGCATTGTTGGAAATCTCCTCAATATCTTTCCATCCCGGGAAGCCTCAACTCTTTTCATCAACCGTGGAGAGAGAATTTTGACTCGCAATCCTTCAGATCTGATGTCGTATTTCTCGGTTCTTCAAATCGAAATTCCTTTGGTGAGAAGTTAGATCTAACCCTTACCTACAACTTTGCTATTGCACTCTTTTGGTTTTGACGTACGGAATTCTCTGTACAATACATATTGCTTTTGACGATTTTCGGAGGAGAAAACAATCTCAAATCTTCGGGCCGTAGTTACGAAAGTTGTTCCCCGGATCAAGATCTTTCTTTTGCCCCAAGCCTCACCTCTTTTGGTCAAGCGAGCTAGGAGATATTCGAGTTTGAAGTTTCGGATCAGAAAGGTAATTTGCGTTTTGTGACCAATCGATTAATCCACTTATGTTATAATTGTGATAGTTAGAAAGAGCACGTAATTCTCTGCAACTTTCGTTAAGATTGTTTTTCCATCCGAGCAACTTTATTTTTGGTCAAAATTCGTAGTCAACCGTAAAGTCAGCGCCCAGTCAGCGCTTCGTCATCGCCACGTCAGCGGTCAGAGTCAACAGTCAACCGAAGACCGGCAGTTTTGCAGAAAAACCCTAGATCTTAGATCTATCACTACTTTTTATTGGTTTGGCCAAATTTTACAAATAAAATATTTTTGGAAAGCTTATGACACGTAGAAACTTTTGGCATAGTTAAATTTATGTTTTGACAAATTCAAATTGGTTCAAATTTTAAATTTGTTTGTTTAAGTAAATTTGACTTAACTTGAGTTTTAAAAACTATTTTTGGGCAAATCCAATTGCTTTAACTTTGTTTAATTAATACTTGGCCGTAGGAATATTCTACCAATTTGGTAAAAGTATTTTCTATGATTTTTGTAATTAATATTGATTAATTGCTTTTTAGGTGTTATTTTAATAATTAAAATTGATTAAAGTTATTTTTTCTTCATCTATTCGGCTAATAAAATGACTTAGTCATATTTTGATCACTTTAGTTACAAAAAGTACTTAGAAATATTTTGCCTCTCCAAACAAAGTATTTTTCTTCCTTAGAAAATGTTTGATAATTATTTTGACAACATTATTTCCTTAGAAAAATTTCAACATATTAATAGTGCTAAATCTTCTCCTTAGAAAAATTTAGCATCTTGAAAACTTAGTTGTTTTATAATATTTTTCTATGTGATATTGTTTAAGTGTTTGTCCTTAGAAATTTTATCAACTATTGTTTTAAAGTATTTTCCTTAGGAAAATTTAGCAACTATGTTTTGTTTACTTTTCCTTAGAAATTATTTGGACTCATTGTTTGACCTTTGGTCCTTAGTCATTTTTGGACCATCTTACTTGTCTTGCATTAACTTAGAATAATTTCATGGCATGGCATGCATCTCTAGTCCTTAGAAATATTTTGCACTTCTTACATGACATTCCTCCTTAGAAAAAAAATTGAGGATGCATGTTAGTCCTTTTGACCCTTCTAGTAAAAACCCACTAAGTTAGAAATTAGTGGAAACAATGAAGGGCCAATGAAGATTGCATTGTTATCCTTGGAGGATTCAACATGAAGTTAGAAGACCAATGAAGGACTTAGCCAAGAAAACAAGACTCCAGAAGCATCTCCAAGAAGTAAAAGTACTTAGAAGAAAATCAAGAAGAAGTTCATGAAGACCAATCACCTACATTTTCTAAGTCTTTCTTTCCTTTCTCTCTTTTCTTCCTTCTATTCTTAGACTTCATGGTGGCTAAGTCATATTCAAGACCAACTTTGATGCTGCCAACATCATCAAGACTGCAGAACCATCAAAGTCTACAAATTCAATGATGTCAACACGGAGAAAGCTACAAGGAAGCCTGGAGAAGATTCTTGGAAGACCAACTACTTCTTTCTTTCTATCTTCTCTTTCTTTCTATTTTTGTCTCACTTTGGACATAGACCAAGTCCTTGGTGTTTATGACTAAGTTCCTAGAGTGCTAATTGAAGACCATTGAAGATCAATGAAACTACCAAGGAGTTGAAGATGTTTTGAAGATCAAACATGTGAAGACTTGAAGTAGCCTTTACAACTTTTCAAGTTGTTATTTTGTCAAGTTTATTTTGCCAAACCTTGACCTTAACCTAGCCAAATAGTTTAAGTTATTTCGTCTACTTCCTTAGAATGTTTTGCATGTCATGCATACCCTAATTCCTTGGAATGTTCTGCATCTCATGCATGTCATATTTTTCTAAAGTGTTGCATTTATGATTGTATGTTTATTTGTGGCTTGTTTGACTTGTTAGAAATTTCGGAAAGAGACGAAGGCTTGTGCAATTGCTACTACTGCACTCCCTGTTGCCAAGGCAAGTGGCACACCCCCATGAATTTCCTAAGTATTTTTCTATGCATGACTTAGTGTATTTCTTTATATGCATGTGTAGGATAGTATTGCTATGCTAAAACTACTATCACCCTTACACTAGTTGTGTCTAGAATCCTATTGATAACTTAGTAGAAATATTGATGCTATGCAAAAGTGTTTTATTGAAAGCTTAATTCTACTAAGTTAATTTACCACCTGGGTGGATTTGGTTTTGATAAGAAGATGCAAGAGTTGGGTGTTGTCCCTAGGGGTGACCTCTACGGGATATTCACTTGTGGTTGCCACCCAGGAATAAAGGGACCAATGTTTCTCTAAGTGAAGTTGCTTACCGTGCAGCCATTAGTCATATGGGCTCTGGCTAGATGGATTAAGTTGCGTGGACTCGTCCCGACTTGACAGGTGGTGGTAGAATGGTTAGAATGGGAGCGCGTCAAGTCAGTATGGGATGGGAAAATGCTCCTGAAAAGTCTCGCCTCAACTCTCTCCTTTTCCTTAGCACAATTTGAGTGCTTGAGGATAGTTTGGGTTTGTTGGGTCTAATGGTGAAAGTGCACAACCTCTGCAGAGTTAAAACTAAGTACTTAGCCGTGTCCCCGGTTACGGACAATTCAAGCAGCTGATCAAGGATGTCAACGGAGGCTCCCAACATCTCAATTTCATTAAGTAAAATTTTGATGGGTGAATAAGGGTAGAAGAGACTATGGATTTTATGCCATATTGTCTCCAACATTTGAAGAAAATGTTTTACAAAGTGTTAGGAAAAAATTGGCTTTTATGCAAAACAGCCTTGAACTCCACCAGCCAAATATGCATATAGGCTATAGAGTTATTCCATTAAGTGTCCACATAGTGTCACTTGCCAGATCCATTTTATATGGTATCTGACCCACTCTGTTGCAAAATTTTATTTGTTGCAGATTGTTCTGACGACGTGTGAGATTTTCGTTAAGGGTTTCGGGTCTGCAACCAACATGTTTCGCCTGTGGCACATGAAGATGATGGAGACTCACTGCTACTTTTATTTCCGCTGCTTTACTTTTCAAAGCTAGCTTCGTGCTATGCAATTTGTAATGAAAATTGTAAGTCTGGATCATGCGATGTAATAAAACTTGACGCATTTGCATGATATTCATCTTAGACTGTGTGTGCAAATGAATCGATCCAGGGGTTTGCACTATACACAGGGATCTTGCCAATTTTTAAGTGCAGGTCCGCTACAACATGTTATATATATAAATCATTGCCAATTCATCCTATGCCCTCAGGAACATATGGGAACTACTCACAACGTGCAAACATGATAATATTCAGTGGCATAAGTGGTACAACACAATCTGAAAATATAACTTCACCACCAAATAATGACAAGTACTCAATCACAAACATGAATAGTAGCACAAGACAAGTATCTAGGGTATAGCAACTCTCAAACTACGAGGGGGACGGAGTGGATCACGGAGATGATGATGGAGATGGTGCTGGTCTTGGTGATGGTGATGGTGTAGGGCCTCCTCCCACGCCAAGGAGGAGAGGTGATGACGATGACGATGATTTCCCCCTTCTCGGAGCTTCGGAGCAGCAGGATCTGATCCCCCTCGGAGGGAATCAGGAGTTTCGCCGTCGCGGCCTCGGATGGACTTGGAAAAATTAGGGCGTAACTTTTCGGGGAGGACGAAGGCGTCGATAAAAAGCCCCAGGCGAGGAGGTGCTCGAGGCCCCACTTAGTGGGTCCCACGCGGCCAGGTACTTGGGCGCGTGAGCCCACCCCATTTGGGCCTCGTGGCTCTCCTCTCTTCGGTCTTCTTCCCTCTGCCTTTCTCTCGACGAAAAACCAGCTGTGTATTTTCCCTTTTATTATTTGGGTTCCTGTAGCTCCTGAAACATTAAAAACAAGAAAAAGGGGTTTTCTGCCTCCCAGAAATTAAATACCAAAAATAGGGACTTTGTATGAAAGTCCCATAAATCATCTAAAACATGTAAAAACAATGATATAACAATGCAAATAACATTCTAATATGATACTAAAAGTTGTATAAATGATGATATAAAATGCACGTATCAACTCCCCCAAGCTTAAACCTTTACTCGTCCTCGAGTAAGTAAGGACATAGATCATTACATGCATCAATGGACTTATGGTTGATAAATAAATACGAGCATTGTACCATCATCATATTCTGTTGCAATGTAAGATTAATGAACTAAAACTCATACACATGAGGGCAACATAAGTAGAAGCTCTAGCAATCACCCCTTACTTTTGAAAGCAAATAACCATTGTATGTTGGACAATTGAATCATACTATTTTTCACATGCTTTTGCTCTATAATGGCCATAGAGTATTGATGAAAATCTGAATATAAAAGGTGGATACTTTGGAAAGATATATATATATATATATGAGTAGAGGTAAAGCATGAATAAGTTTCATCTAACTTCTGAACTTCTCTACTTAAGTCAGTGATTGTAATATGGTAATCCTTGGTGTCAAGCTCTCATTCCCCTATCATAGCATCTTGAATGATTAAGTTTAAAGTGAAAGCAATACGAGTAGTGTGCTTGACAAAGTACAGGTTGAAAGTCTCATGCCCCTTGAATACAAGTACCTACTCCATGTGTTACTCAACTTGGAAAACAAAGCAAGTTCAAGTTAAATATCATTGTAAGTAATAATAGTATCATTAAGAGCGTCAACTGGGGTACCTCTTGTCCCAGGATATGGAACAAGCCCATATCAAAATGACAAGACAAACAAACATAATGAACAATCTCAACACCCTTTTTATTTACCATTGGATAGCTTTTTATTGTAAGGTGTATCATAGAAGGTTCACCATAACATGTAAGTAAATTTCCACCATGAATGATGCATGGCTTAGATTAGCGGCCCAGGCGTCTCTCTAACCATTTAGACAAACTCATTTAAACTCACTTCATTTCCTCATTTATTTCACCCATGGTAAGCATCCATAAACAAAAGTACATGATATCAACTAAATGAGATGATGTGCAATGTTGCAAGCTTGCCATGTGACAGCACATATGAGATAACTCTCAACCAAAGACATTTGTCAAGTCCACAACATCATAATTTTAATCACAATGGGTCATATTTTATTTATGCAATAAAAGCAAAGTGTGCATCAAGTTCGAGAGAGCTCTATAATCAACTTTTCCCATAACAATCAACAACATAAGCATTTTCATTCAGAGGTATAGATAACACAAATATCATGATAAACATACTCGGAATAGCATAAAGCTAATAGGTAGATATGGTGGACTCACTGGAAAACCTTTGGTTGAAGGTGTTGGAAACAAGTTTTTACTTGTTGGAATTTTTGGGCTAGCAAGAGGGAGAAAGTTGACCATCTAAATGCATGCATGAGTGTCCATAGAACTAAACATTTTCTTTACTCATTTTATAATGGGGTGATTCTACAATTATCCAACATACTCAAGTTAATTAGGTTCAAGGCAAGATGTGACTGAAACTTCTAAATATGCCACGCTCATTTGCATGAGTGTTACCCATAAATCTCCAAGCAAGGGAATCATGGATGACACCATACTTTCATATTCATTGATAAACCACAAGATAGAGATACATGATAATGCTCCATGGGCTCACACACGCCTAAAAGATATTGATAACTAAACGATAAAAGCAAAACACACCATGACTAGATAGATATGATAAACTAGTAGAGATAAAGACTAGATGGAACTCCCCCAAGCTTGACGTCTTGCTAGAACCACTTCTGCTCTTTCTTCTTGTCTTTATAATAATTATCTTCAAGTTTTCCAACAATGCTCATCATAAGGTTGTAGGCTTTTTCAAACTCCCTTGCAGCTTCTCCCAGTTTTTCCATGAGATTCTTCTCCACCGTCTCCTTGCAAGGCTTCCACTCCGGGCTTGGTATTTTAACATTAGGGATCTTACGATTCCATTCACCAGGATAGTTCTCTTGGGTGGCACGCTTGAATTCCCTGTCAATAAGAGTAGAAACCACGTTTTTGCTAGCAAGTGCGTGCCTAGGAGCCTTCCCTCCTGTGCTCATGCGAGCCGTCTGATGGCCCTTCACGTAGTTCCCCCACAATGGCGCCAGAAAAACAGTTGCTAGCCCCTTCGCGTGGTACCTGCGTGAAAAGTAAATGGGTTAGGTTGAGACTCCAAGTGCAGAGTGTATGTAGTAGTGGAAGACAGTTTTCCCCACGAGGGGTGACTCGAGGGTTTAATATCGAACTCTCGGGGAACCAGTATTTCAGGTGTTATCTCCTTATCCTTCTCTTGAGAATCTGCAACAAAATAAATTGTTTTGTGCCCTCAACCTCACCAAGTGGTTGTCAAGCACAAGGTGTGAGAATAAAAATAAATATGCAAACAATAGTAAATATGCAATGATGGTAAAATAAATATGCAAGGATGGTGGTAGTAATGATAAATGATATTTTTGGGTTTTTTATGATGAATGCAAGATGTAAAAGTGTTTTTGTATTTTCGGATTTAATAATGGCAGCAAACAAAGTGGTGATAAAAGTGTTGGAAATGTGTTTCTTACGATTAAAAATGGACCGGGGTTCATGGTTTCACAAATGCACTCTCTCTTGATAACGTGGTAGACAATGGAACACTAAAATTAACATGTAAGATGGCAAGACATGGTTTGACAAGTTATTAATAATATGGGCATCACGTCCTAACATAGAGATCTCAAGTATAAGTTGTTCTCTCTCTTATGCTCCACGAAGATGCGAACTGATACGTCTCAAACGTATCTATAATTTTTGATGTTCCATGCTTGTTTTATACCAATTGCTACATGTTCTGCATCTACTTTATATCACTTTTATACATTTTTTGGGACTAACCTATTAACAAGATGCCGAAGTGCCAGTTCCTGTTTTCTGCTGTTTTTGTATTCCAGAAAAGCTAGTCTGGAAATATTCTCGGAATTGGACGAAACTACACGGGAGTCCCTATTTTACCAGAACTCATCTGACGGACCAAAGAGGCGACGGAGAGGAGCCACGTGGGCCCCACACGTGGCCAGGGCGCGGGGCCCCCCTCTGCCGCGCCCTGGGGTAGTGTGGGCCCCACAGGCCCTCCAGCCGCCGCCCTTTCGCCTACTTATTCCCCCGACGCGAAAACCCTAAGTACCTGAGCAAATATCCACGAAAAGTTCCAGAGACGCCGCCGTCGTCAACCCTAGCTCGGGAGGGTTCAGAACCTCTTCCCGGCACCCTGCCAGAGAGGGGAATCGTCACCGGAGGCTTCTACATCGCCATGCCTGCCTCCGGAGTGATGCGTGAGTAGTTCATCCTTGGACTACGGGTCCATTGCAGTAGCTAGATGGTTGTCTCTCCACTTTGTGCCATCATGTTTAGATCTTGTGAGCTGCCCTACATGATCAAGATCATATTATTGTAATGCTACATGCCGTGTTTGCTGGGATCCGATGAATATTGAATATTATATCAAGTTGATTATCAATCTATCTTATATGTTATTTAAGATCTTGCATGCTTTCCGTTACTCGTAGATGCTTTGGCCAAGTAGATGCTTGTAACTCCAAGAGAGAGTATTTATGCTAGATAGTGGGTTCATGTCTCCGTTTAACCTGGGACAGTGACAGAAAGTTCTAAGGTTGTGGATGTGCTGTTGCCACTAGGGATAACCTAACGATGCTATGTCCACGACATATGTGTTTGTTTACATTACGCACTTTACTTAATGCAATTATCCGTTGCTTGCAACTTAATACCAATGGGGAACTCGGATGACAACCCGGCGGTGGATTATTAGTCATAGATGCTGTTGGATAACGTCTATGTATTATGTCGTAATGCCCAATTAAATATCATAGTAGTCAACATGTCATGTATATGCATTGTCATGCGCTCACTATTCGTCAATTGCCCAGCTGTAATTTGTTCACCCAACATGTAGTTATCTTTTATGGAGAGACACCACTAGTGAACTGTGGACCCCGGTCCATTCTTTTACACTGATTAAACAACCACAAACTGCAAACTGTTCCTTTTTCATTCTCTGCAATTTAATACTCATTTTCCACACCATACGTTTAATCCTTTGTTTTCAGCAAGCCAGTGAGATTGACAACCTCACTGTTTCGTTGGGGCAAAGTAGTTTGATTGTGTTGTGTGCAGATTCCACGTCAACAGTCCAGACTCCCTACACACTATTTTCTGGCGCCGTTGACAACCTTCTGAAGAGTTGCTGCTCCTACTGGTTCGATAACCTTGGTTTCTTTCTGAGGGAAAACTTGCTGCTGACTACATCATACCTTCCTCTTGGGGTCTCCCAACGAACGTGTGTTTCACGTCATCAAGCTATTTTTCTGGCGCCGTTGCCGGGGAGACAGCAGTCTTCTGCAAGGGGAGTTTCACGCTTCCAATCTCTTTACTTTGTTTTTGTCTTGCTTAGTTTATTTTATTTTATCTTGTTTGCTTTCAATTATCAAAAACACAAAAAAATTAGTTTCTTGCATCTAGTTTATTTCGGTTTGTTATTATGTCTAGTTATTTATTTGCTATCAATGTCTCTCTGTTTGAAACAAAATCTTATTGGCTAAGTGGGTTCGGAGGAACAACATAATTACTATAAGGAATACCGCTTGTCTCAAAAAGGGAAATATTTATGGGAACAAATAAGTAGATTGAATTATTTTGCTAAAAACTTGTGCTCTACTTATGATGAATCCTACTGCTTTAATGAATCTTTATGTTGTAGAAGGCATAAACACCTCCCTTTCCAATGTGATTATAATGATAATGAAACTTTGGCTGCTTATGCTAAAGGAAATTATGACTTTGGTAATCTTGAGCGAATTGAAGAATTTTTTGTTTTTAAGGGTGCCTATGAAATTGCTGGTTATATTCAAAATGATGATGCTCCTTGTAGAACTGAGAATTATGCTATACTTGGTTATTGCCTTGAATATTACAATGATAATCCTTATATCACTGAATTTCTTGAGAAAACTTATTCTCCAGAACAACTTGCTACCTTTCAGGAACCTGTGGAGAAGAAACTGCTGAAACTGAAAGCTCATTGGATGAAAAAGAGGAAGAGAGTGATGAACAAAAGGAGGATCTACCTTCTAATGATAGTAACTCTTTAACTCTTACATTATATGATTCCCTCCATGCCTATCTAAGGAGGAAGAGTGCTATATTGTTGAATGTCATGATTCTATTGAAATATCTCCTTTTGATAAATTTGAAGTAAACAACACCTTGACTCAAGTAAAAGAGGAAATTGCAGAAAGTAAAAATGTGCTCCCTAATGTTATATATGATAATGCTCTTGATGATGGTCCTATATTGCCTAATGATATTAATTATACTATTATTGTCAAAAGTGGGTTTGATAACCCCACTGTTTTTGAGCTTAATAAAAATTATGTGTTTGTAGATCATGAAAAGCATGCTTTATGTGATAGTTATATTGTTGAGTTTGTTCATGATGCTACTGAAAGTTATTATGAGAGAGGAAAATATGGTTGTAAAAGTTTTCAAGTTACTAAAACACCTCTCTTTATGTTGAAAGTTTTGAAGCTATATTTGTTTCATCTTTCTATGCTAGTTGCTTTATGCTTCAATAATTTATTTTGTTACAAGATTCCTTTGCATAGGAAGTGGGTTAGACTTAAATGTGTTTGATATTTGCCTCTTGATGCTCTCTTTTGTTTTTCAACTCTTATTCTTATGAGAGCATCATTAAAATCTTCTAGCCTAGCTAAAAGGCATTAAAGAAAGCGCTTTTGGGAGGCAACCCATTATTTTTATTTTCAGTATTAGTCAAGGAGTTTGTTTACTTCTGTAGCAACTCCTTTGTATCTTTATTTTCTCGCATTGTTGTGCCAAGAGTAGCCTCTAATGTTAAGATGATGCTTAATTTTGATTGCTGCGCAGAAACAGATTTTTGCTGTTCACTGTACGAAATTCCTAAAATCACCAGATTGTTAAAAAATCTGAAATTTTTGTGCGTAATCTTTATGAATGTCTGAACTTTCATTAGTTCAGAGTTTCTTGATCTGAGCGTCGTAAGTGCCTCGAAAAAATTCGTCTTTGCGGACTGTTCTGTTTTAGACAGATTATGCCTTTTTATTTTTGCATTCTCTCTTTTACTAGTGTTGAGTGAAATTCTTTTTTGGGTGGAAGAGCTTCACATAACATCAGTGGCTGTAGCTAATGTTTAAAGTAACAAATCATATTGCGTCTTTATAGAACATGTGAATTTTTTATGCACTAACCCTCTAATGAGATCTACTTTGAGTTTGGTGTGACGGAAGTTTTCAAGGGTCAAGAGAGAAGGATGATATAATAGGATCAAGAAGAGTGAAGAGCTTAAGCTTGGGGAGGCTCCCATGGATCTCCCCAGCATATTTCAAGAAGACTCAAGCGTCTAAGCTTGGGGATGCCCAAGGCATCCCCTTCTTCATCGTCAAAATTATCAGGTCATCTCTAGTGAAACTATATTTTAATTCTTTCACATCATATGTGCTTTTCTTGGAGCGTCTGTGTGCTTTTATTTTCAGTATTGCACTTTTATTTTCAATAAAGCTTGACTGGACCCTAGCATTCTTGATTGGGAGAGAGACACGCTCCGCTTTTTCATGAGAATACTCCTATTCTTCACTTATATTTGTTGAGTATTCATATCTAGCGCTGTTCAGCTTTTAGCTCTTGTTTTCATGTATCTCTTGTCAGAGCTATTAGCTTTCTTTTGTAGAAAGTACTCTCTTGCTTCACTTATATTTGTTTGGAGAGTTGATGAAATAAATTGATTGGTGTTTGGTTGGTTCAGAAAATGTTGCATGTGGTAATTGGTATAAGGAAAAACTTGCTTAATCTTGTAGATCACTAAAATGGATAACTTGATGCTTGTCAATTGTTTTGAGTTAACAAGTAGATCATGATTAAATTGTGCATCACATGAGTTAAGCCTATTAGTGAAGAACTACCGTAAAGCTTGTTGAAAATTTGGTTTGCATCGTGGTATCTCTAAGGTCTAGATATTTTCTAATAACAGGGTTTGGTTAACAAGGAAGACGGTATGAAGTCTTATAACGTTTGCAATATGTTTGTCATATAAAACTTGGTGTACGGGTTGATATTCTTGTTTGCTTACATAACCTTGCTAGCCTAAACTCTGTACTGAGAGGGAATGCTTCTCGTGCATCCAAATCCTTGAGCCAAAATCCATGCCATTTGTGTCCACCATAACTACCTATATGTGGTATTTCCTTGCCACTCCAAGTAAATTTTTCATGTGCTACCTTTAAATTATTCAAAATGTTATTATTCCCTTTTTGTGTCAATGTTTACTAGCTCATGAGGAATTAGTGTGGTTATTCTTTATTCTATTTGTCGAGTGGACTTTTACACCTGGACTAGTGGCATATACATCCGCTTATCCAATAACTTGCAAAAAGAGCTGGCAACGGGGTGCCCAGTCCCAATTAATTACAACTTTAACCAATTAATTCTCTTCACACTTTTGCCCTGATTCATCAGTAAGCAATGACAAACAGTGAAATACCTGAATGTGTGTAAACCAAAGAGAAGGGGATGATCTGCCTTGCTGGTAGAAATAACGTCCTTCATGGGAGCCGCTCTTAAAAGTCCGTTCGACAGGTAGAATACTGTTCTCACCCGCTACCATTCGTTGACAATTAACAAACACCTCTCAAAAATAGATACTCCTCCATGGTATGTGATTGATGGAAGGCACCCGAGGATTCGGTTAGCCATGGCTTGTGTTAGCAAGGTTGGGAGGAGTATCAAATATTTTATGCAATCTCTATATGCTTTCAAAAACTAAAAGCTCTAGCACATGATTTAATCCCTGCTTCCCTCTGCGAAGGGCCTTTTTTTACTTTTATGTTGAGTCAGTTTTCCTATTCTTTCTGTCTTCCACAAGCAAACACTAGTGTCAATTTTGTACAACATACGTTATATGCAATGTATTGGACTTGTTATACTACTTTGTGTTGACAATATCCATGAGATAAATATGTTGAAAGTTGAAGCAAATGCTGAAACTAAATTCTTCCTTTGTGTTGATTAAATACCTTTTATTAGAAACTATTGCTTTATGAGTTAACACTTATGCAAAACTGTTTGATGCTTGTCTCGAAAGTACTATTCATGAAAACGTTTAGCTTGTGTGATTCATTGTTTACTCATTATCTATTTGATAGCAAATTATAGACCATTGACTTGGATCACTTCATTCGTTTACACGTGCCTTGCAATATTATATGATCAAGATTATGATAGTAGCATGTCACCTCAAAAATTATCTTGTTTTTATCGTTTACCTACTCGAGGACGAGTAGGAACTAAGCTTGGGATGCTGATACGTCTCAAACGTATCTATAATTTTTGATGTTCCATGCTTGTTTTATACCAATTGCTACATGTTTTGCATCTATTTTATATCACTTTTATACATTTTTTGGGACTAACCTATTAACAAGATGCCGAAGTGCCAGTTCCTGTTTTCTGCTGTTTTTGTATTCCGAAAAGCTAGTCTGGAAATATTCTCGGAATTGGACGAAACTACACGGGAGTCCCTATTTTACCAGAACTCATCTGACGGACCAAAGAGGCGACGGAGAGGAGCCACGTGGGCCCCACACGTGGCCAGGGCGCGGGCCCCCTCTGCCGCGCCCTGGGGTGGTGTGGGCCCCACAGGCCCCTCCAGCCGCCGCCCTTTCGCCTACTTATTCCCCCCGACGCGAAAACCCTAAGTACCTGAGCAAATATCCACGAAAAGTTCCAGAGACGCCGCCGTCGTCAACCCTAGCTCGGGAGGGTTCAGAACCTCTTCCCACCCTGCCGGAGAGGGGAATCGTCACCGGAGGCTTCTACATCGCCATGCCTGCCTCCGGAGTGATGCGTGAGTAGTTCATCCTTGGACTACGGTCCATAGCAGTAGCTAGATGTTGTCTCTCCACTTTGCGCCATCATGTTTAGATCTTGTGAGCTGCCCTACATGATCAAGATCATATTATTGTAATGCTACATGTTGTGTTTGCTGGGATCCGATGAATATTGAATATTATGTCAATTGATTATCAATCTATCTTAATGTTATTTAAGATCTTGCATGCTTTCCGTTACTCGTAGATGCTTTGGCCAAGTAGATGCTTGTAACTCCAAGAGAGAGTATTTATGCTAGAATTGTTCATGTCTCCGTTTAACCTGGGACAGTGACAGAAAGTTCTAAGGTTGTGGATGTGTGTTGCCACTAGGGATAACCTAACGATGCTATGTCCACGGACATATGTGTTTGTTTACATTACGCACTTTACTTAATGCAATTATCCGTTGCTTGCAACTTAATACCAATGGGGAACTCGGATGACAACCCGCGGTGGATTATTAGTCATAGATGCTGTTGGATAACGATCTATGTATTATGTCGTAATGCCCAATTAAATATCATAGTAGTCAACATGTCATGTATATGCATTGTCATGCGCTCACTATTCGTCAATTGCCCAGCTGTAATTTGTTCACCCAACATGTTAGTTATCTTTATGGAGAGACACCACTAGTGAACTGTGGACCCCGGTCCATTCTTTTACACTGATTTACAACCACAAACTGCAAACTGTTCCTTTTTCATTCTCTGCAATTTAATACTCATTTTCCACACCATACGTTTAATCCTTTGTTTTCAGCAAGCCAGTGAGATTGACAACCTCACTGTTCGAGCAAAGTAGTTTGATTGTTGTGTGCAGATTCCACGTCAACAGTCCAGACTCCCATCAACAACACATTTTGGCGCCGTTGACAACCTTCTGAAGAGTTGCTGCTCCTACTGGTTCGATAACCTTGGTTTCTTTCTGAGGGAAAACTTGCTGCTGACTACATCATACCTTCCTCTTGGGGTCCTCCCAACGAACGTGTGTTTCACGTCATCACGAACTAAAATCATAACACCTTAGTAATTAAGATAGATCAGAGCATAGCAATAAGTTCAATGACATGAAGTTAAAATAAGAACATGGTAGATCTAGTCATGGTAGATCAAGCATAGCAACGTTACTCCAACTAATGCACACGTTCCCCCTCACACGCTCTCATAAACATGCTTGATCATGACAAGTAAATAAGAACGGGGTACATAATATGCATCTACTTTCATAACTGAAACAAAACCATTGCAATCTCAAACATGTATTAACTCATAATAAAGATCCACCACAAAGGAATTACATAGATGACCGTAATCATGTTCAGCAGCTCATACGGTACTAATTAGTGAAGCTCATAGAGAGGAGAGATACATAAGTTACTTCCACAAACCCATAGTCCAGGGGTGGACTACTCCCTCTTCATCATGGTGTCGGTGGAGATGTTGTTGGAGGGGAAGGAGACCACACCGGCAGCGCCCCGCCGGAGTTTTCCCCCTCCAATCTTCAGCTCCAGATCTCTGTTTCGTGGTTTCTGTGTTTCGCGGCGCTCTCTTTCGCGAAAGCCCTGGGGGGTCTATATATAGTCGTTTTTAGGTCAAGACGAAGCTTCGGGAAGAAAGATCGACGGCAGCGGAGGCCCGAGGGCCAGGATGGGGGACCCCAGCGGTCAGGGAATCTGGCCGTGGGCCCACCCCTTTTGGCCTTCTGGTCTCCGTTTCTTCGATTCCTTTGCGCCTACGTTTCGTTCCTTCCAAAAAAATGATCCCCGTAAAGTTTCAGGTCATTTGGACGTCGTTTGGGTCCCTGAAACATCAAAATATAGAAAAAGGGGTTTTCTGACAGCGCAGGGTTAATTCCAGAAAAATGGGGAAGTTGTTAATTATCCCCAAAACTCAATATAAATCATGAATATAACCCTTATATGATGCAAATAACATGGAATAACATGTAATAAAATGTAAAGTTCATGTATGCATTTTACATGCATCAACATCCCCAAGCTTAACCCATGCTCGTCCCGAGTATGAAGGTGATAAAACTAACATGGACTTTGCATTTTAATACTATCAATGGATATCAAAGGTGATTACTATTGCTACATAGAGTCAAATGATTCATTCTTCAAAGGAATAACAATATGCAAGATAAATTATGAAGTGATATCAAATACTCAATGTAAAGATGTTCAATGATAAATTCACAAAGTGTAATATAGAAGAAAGTACTATGGACCAAATGTATGCATAATGAAAAGTAAAAACATCCTATGGTGGTCATAGAGTACTTCTTATGAAAACTGAATATAAAAGGTGGACACTTTGGATAGATAAATAAGTAGAGGTAAAGCATGAATAAGTTTCATCTAACTTCCAAACACTTCTACTTAAGTTAATGCTTGCAATGTGGTAGTCATTGGTGTGGAGCTCTCATTACCCCTATCATAGCATCTTGAATGATTAATGTTTAAAGTGAAAGCAAATATGAGTGGTGTGCTTGACAATGTATTGGTTGAATGTCTCATGTCCCTTGAATACAAGTACCTACACCATGTGTTACTCACTTTGGTCCACAAAGTAAATTCAAATAAAGGTCATTGCAAGTAATAATAGTATCATCAAGAACTGCACTGGGGTACCTCTTGCCCCTTGACATGAACAAGCCCATGTCAAAACAACAAGACAAACAGACAATGAACAATCTCAGCACTCTTTTATTTACTATGGGTATAGCTTTTTATTATGAGGTGCATCACTGAATGAACATTATGGTTATGCTGTAAATTTCCACCATGAATGATGCATGGCTTAGATTAGCGGCCCAGGCATTTCTCTAACCATTTATACAAACTCTTTGAACTTACTAAGTATCCACATTCATTTCACCCATGATAGGCATCCATAAACAAAAGTACATGACATCAACTAAATATAAATAAGTGCAATGTTGAAAGCTTGCCATGTGACAGCACATATGGGCTAACTCCCAACCAAAACAATTGTCAAGCCCACAACTTCATAATTTTAATCACAATGGTTCATGCTTATTAAATGCAATAAAAGTAAATTGTGCATCAAGTTCGTGAGAGCTTTTAACCAATTTTTCCCATGACAATCAATAACATAAGCATTTAAATTCAGAAATGTAGATAACACAATATAACATGATAAACATACTTGGAATAGCATAAAGCTAATAGGTAGATATGGTGGACTCACTGGAAAAACTTTGGTTGAAGGTGTTGGGAAACAAGCTTTTTACTTGTTGTAATTTTTGGGCTAGCAATAGGGAGAAAGTTGACCATCTAAATGCATGCATAAGTGTCCATAGAACTAATCAATCCATGTTAAACCAAGTAAAGTTAAAATTCAACATCTAAACATGGTAAAAGATAGCTCTTGACAACACACTTGCAAATTAACATTCATTCAAAGCACATGAATTATGCAACTATATGTATCTTTTAAAATCAACTCAAACATCCCTATCCCAATATATTTAATAGCATCCAACATAATTCAACCCAAACTTCCAGTAGCTCTCTCATATATAAATGATAGTGGTGGTCTTAAGAAAATAAAAATCAAACCGAAATAACAAAAGCAAAAAAAACAGACGCTCCAAGTTTATACGATAAAGTGCTTTGATCGAAAAACAGAAGTTAGACGTGTGCAAACCGAGAGTGTGTTGGTCCAGTGGGGTTGTCTTGACATCCCCAAGCTTATGGTCTTCACCATCCTTGGATAGCTCTTGGTGCAGCTCCTCTAATCCCTGTGAAAAAACTTCAAAACACCGTTTCTCCCATTTCTTTTCTGTGGGGTGATATTAGTAGTGATAAACAAATAGGTTCCTTGCTGCATAAAATCCTTAGGCAAAAATTCATATGAATGTCCAGAGAGTATATAATGTTGTATGCCTACTCATAAACTCAATTGAATCAAAAAGATTCAAGCAAAAAGCTCAAAGAATGCATCAAACAATATCAAGACAGAATCTGTCCAGAAAAACAGCAGCAAAACGCATTTTTCTACCCTACTTAAACTCGTCAGAAAAATCTGAAAAAACACGTATACAGAGGATGAAAAGTTGAAGCTACAGTTCAAATTACAGCTCAATCGGAGTTACAGATAAAAAATGAAAAATCAAACCGTGCACAGACTTCGTGCAGGCAGAAAACTCTCCGAAAATGAATAGCAACTTTTCAAACCCAAAATAGGTAAAACTTGGTTCTTTATTAAAAATCCCAGAAACAAAACTAACAAACTACTCTCTTGTTACAGCAAGAGGACTCAAAGAAAATCTCAAACAAAAACAACCGGGTTGCCTCCCGTAAAGCGCTTTCTTTATAGCCATATAGCTAGGCTTACTTACTTGATAATCAAAGGGGACGTAGCTCATGAGGGAGCTTGAACCTTGGTGTGTCCCTCTTCCTTGGGAAGTGTTCCATGCTCTTCTTGTGTGGAAACTGAAACTTCACATTCCCTTCCTTTGAATCAATAATGGCACCTGTAGTACGAAGAAAAGGTCTTCCCAAAATAATAGGACTAGAGGTTTTATTCCCCATGTCCATGATTAGAAAATCAACAGGCACAAAAGTCATGTGTAACTCTACCATAACATCACTTACTTTTCCTAGAGCATGTCTAATGGAATCATCAGCAAGTGCAAGTTCAATAGAGCATTTCTCAATATTTTTAAGTTCAAGGACTTCATATAGTTCTTTAGATAATATAGAGACACTAGATCCTAGATCAAGTATAGCATGGTGTGTCTCTTTTCCAATGGTTACTAGTACTTGGGATCCATATCCCCAAGCTTAGGTGGTATCATAGCTTCTTGATTGTACCTAGCAATCTTTTCTTTTAAGACATGATTAGCAATATAGGAACCAAAACCAGCTGGTTAATATTAACAGAAGGATCACTTGCAAATTTTTGTAAGATAGAAATTAATTCATGCAAGCTACACTTCTCTAAATCAACAAATGGTTCCTTAACTTCACTAAGCATTTTAACTTCCTCAACTTTTTTCTCTTTTTGAGATATAATGATGTTCTTTAATGAGGAAACTTCCTTAGTGAGTTGATCTACTCTTTCAAACAAAATATCATGTTTTTCGAATTTGGATATGAACTCCTTATTGAGCTCCTTTTGAGTAGATATAAATGATCTAATGGTGTTTTCCAAATCACTAGAAACATTACTACTAGTGGTATATTTGTTTGGAACATATGGGGGCTTATTATAAGAGTTATAATTGTTGTTACCATACCCATTATTACCATAGTTCCTAATGAAGTTGACATCAACATTTTCAGGATTATTACCAACTAGTTCTTGCAAAGGCATATTTTCAAAATTTTGTTTATTAATAAAAGCAAGAATGGTGTCCATTTTAGATGACAAATCATTTGTTTCTTCTATAGAGTTCACTTTCTTAGATGAACTAGGTGCTCTATCAGTATGCCATTGACTATAATTTTGCAAGATACTTTCCAAAATGTTCTTAGCTTCTAAAACAGTTTTTCCCATGAAAGCACCTCCAGCAGCTGAATCAAGTATATTTCTAGACATGTAATTTAGACCATTGTAAAAAGAGTGTAAAATGGTCCATTCATTAACCCCATGTGATGGACAAGTTCTAAGCATGAGTTTAATCCTATCCCAAGCCATGGCAACATGTTCATTTTCATTTTGCCTAAAAGAGAGGATATTGTTTCTATTTTGCAGTATTTTAACAGGGGGATAATATTTCTTAATGAAAGCTTCTTTTAAATCATCCCAAGAATTAATACTACCAGTAGGTAATGAATGTAGCCACTCTTTAGCTTTTCCTCTAAGTGAGAAAGGAAATAACTTCAGTTTTAAGACATTACTTTCAACATTTTTAAACTTTTGCATGTCACAGATTTCAATAAAATCATGAAGATGCATAGAGGCATCCTCAACAGCACTACCACCAAATTGTTCCCTAGTTATCAAGTTTAACAAACTAGGACTAACTTCATAGCTCTCAGCAGTAATCTCAGGTGTGGTGATAGGCTTAGCAATAAATTGATCATTAGGAGTGTTTGTGTAGTCACACAATTTAGTTCTATCTCCCATTTTAACAAGTTTTTATGTGTTTTTAATTTTTTATGCAAAACTGAAAGTAAAATGACACTAATGCAACTCGAAATAACAAATGCAACACAAAATGCAAAACTGAATATAAATATGCAAACCGAAATATAAAGATGATATGCAAGACAAGAACAAAACAAAATAAAATGATTGTAGGTAAAGATGGATAAGATGATGCTCACGTAGGTGCAACTTCCCCAAGCTTAGGTTGTTACACAAGTTGGTGATG
Organism: Poa pratensis; assembly: GCA_947311845.1. Classification (NCBI taxonomy): domain Eukaryota; kingdom Viridiplantae; phylum Streptophyta; class Magnoliopsida; order Poales; family Poaceae; genus Poa; species Poa pratensis. The sequence goes on from CAMZMU010000066.1 coordinate 48,729,223, forward strand.
AAGTTGACTTGATGTGAGTGATCCTTGGATAAACCTTTCAGCTATGGTCCCCGGCAACGGCGCCAGAAAACGTCTTGATGGCCCTTCACGTAGTTACCCCACAATGGCGCCAGAAAACAGTTGCTAGCCCTTCGCGTGGTACCTGCGTGAAAAGTAAATGGGTTAGGTTGAGACTCCAAGTGCAGAGTGTATGTAGTAGTGGAAGACAGTTTTCCCCACGAGGGGTGACTCGAGGGTTTAATATCGAACTCTCGGGGAACCAGTATTTCAGGTGTTATCTCCTTATCCTTCTCTTGAGAACCTGCAACAAAATAAATTGTTTTGTGCCCTCAACCTCACCAAGTGGTTGTCAAGCACAAGGTGTGAGAATGATAATAAAATAAATATGCAAACAATAGTAAATATGCAATGATGGTAAATAAATATGCAAGGATGGAGTAATGATAAATGATATTTTTGGGTTTTTTATGATGAATGCAAGATGTAAAAGTGTTTTTGTATTTTCGGATTTAATAATGGCAGCAAACAAAAGTGGTGATAAAAGTGTTGGAAAGGTGTTTCTTATGATTAAAAATGGACCGGGGTTCATGGTTTCACAAATGCACTCTCTCTTGATAACGTGGTAGACAATGGAACACTAAAATTAACATGTAAATGGCAAACATGGTTTGACAAGTTATTAATAATATGGGCATCACGTCCTAACATAGAGATCTCAAGTATAAGTTGTTCTCTCTCTTATGCTCCACCAAGATGCGAACTAAATCATAACACCTTAGTAATTAAGATAAATCAGAGCATAGCAATAAGTTCAATGACATGAAGTTAAAATAAGAACATGCTAGATCTAGTCATGGAGATAGTGGCCAAGTCACATCCACTCTCCGTAGCATGGTATTTTTGTTTATCCCTAGTGAAACAAAGTAAGGTAAAAACCCCAAGTGATCCAGAACTATCTGTCACGTCACTGCACTAGCCACCCCCCTTACTCCAACTAATGCACACGTTCCCCCTCCATGCCTCATAAACATCTGATCATGACAAGTAAGAACGGGGTACATAATGCATCTACTTTCATAACTGAAACAAAACCATTGCAATCTCAAACATGTATTAACTCATAATAAAGATCCACCACAAAGGAATTACATAGATGACCGTAATCATGTTCCAGCTCATACGTACTAATTAGTGAAGCTCATAGAGAGAGAGATACATAAGTTACTCCACAAACCCATAGTCCAGGGGGACTACTCCCTCTTCATCATGTTCGTGAGATGTTGTTGGAGGGAAGG